>LZPO01097622.1:7307-21389 GCA_001675575.1 Neotoma lepida
TTGTGTATTGTTTGTATGTGTTGTGTGTGCATATGTATGTTCTAAGGGAAATATTGGAATGCAATAAATAGCAAGTATCTAGTTATGTGTTGTTTCCTGTTTCTATGCAAATCATTTACTTTAAGATCTGGTGATGGGATTGTACAAATTTACATGTTTCTCAACATTTTGAGACCATTTTGATGACCTTTTAAATATCACTGCTGGAGGGCATGAAAAAATGTGTCCTTGACGTAGAAGTGTACACAGGGAAGCAATTGACATCCTGTGTGAGTGTGATTGAATGAGATGGAAGAAAAAAGGATTTGTTTTTAAGTTGGGCTGGTTCCCATCGATTTACTTAGTGCTTTTAAAAAATGAAGTTTGCCATGCCAAACAAATACTGCATAGAAAATTCAATATGATCAAAAGCAGTTATTGTAATTGCTGAATGGAAAATGATATTGTTCAGGTATTTTAGCACATTGTGTGTGTGTGTGTGTGTGTGTGTGTGTGTGTGTACAAATTTCTCCTTGTGCCTGGGTCAATCTCTTTTTTCAGAGACAATTTACATCATTGAGTACTTGGAGTGCACAAAATGTTCTATATTAAAGCAGATTTGGTTAATAGCATTGTTGTGTTTATAAAAATGTATATTATTTCATGTTTTGAACTCTTTTATAACATATTACATAAATTAATATAAGAATTAATTATCGCAGAGGAATGGCTTCCTGCCATTCCTATTTTAGATGGAATAAATATTTGCTGTACTATCCTAATAGAAAATTTACACATAGTATTTCTTTGTCTNTGGTTAATACNCATTCATTTTATCCGATAATGATATTTTCAGCAATTCCTATTTCTTTGCAATATCTTTCATTGTATTTATTTTCAACATGACTTGAAAGTCTTACTGATGTTAATAATACACAGTAAACNTATGATGACCCATCTTTTTAGAACACTGAATGTAATGCAAGTTTGATGGAGAAATACTGAGTATTAATATAAAAAGGGATATGGTGTGTTGTTTATAATTTGCATGAATTTCAAGGGTAAATTATTAATATTTAACTGTGGTTTGGCTGTTCCGTGAAAGAAGAGTTATTTCTGTAATTTTTTTCACTTTTCCCATGGCTATTAAGGATACAACCACTGAGAATCTCTATGGAAGGATGTCACCTTTAAGAAAGAATTGTGTAGACAATGTAGTAAGCAAAACTTAGTAAACACCAACCTATATTTAGTGGATACTTTGTTATTGAAATAGATACATGCATTGAAATAGAACTTTTCATTTGCTTGCATAAAACTAACCTTGGTATTTTTCTTCACATATNCAGGCTTGAACAGAGAGACATTCAGACAAAGAGACAGGGAGGGGAGGAAGACAGAAAAAGAGAGAAAACTGTAGACCACAGCAGACACATTCAGAAAGGATATTGGATATACATGAACTTCATTGGATCTAATAAATGAACTCAGAATTTAAGTCAACAGGAACTAAAATAAGTTCTAAAATATATCTTTCCCTTTTTAACTATAAAATCTTTTCAATCAAAAGCTTATTTCATAATAAATTTTATTATTCTTAGGCTTTTATTTTTTGATACCTCTATTTTATATGTGNATTTTATATGTTCCTTTATATTATATATGTGGAAATAAATGCCAGTTTTTAGAAAAGTCGCACATAATCCAGACTGGTATAGAACCAGCTGGTTAGGTGAAGATGCTCTGGAGTTTCAATCCTCTTGCCTCCACATCCAGAGTGCTCAGATGATGGACACGCAATATCATGCCTTCTTTCATACAGTGGTCGCAACTGAATCCAGGCCTCATAAATGTTGAGAAAACAACCTATCATCTGAACAGCNTTCCAATTAAAAATGTCATATTTGAAGGAACAAATATTGGCATGGAGAATAGTAACTTTTAAAGATATAACTAGAAAAGCACATCTTTACATGAAGAATGTGTTCAAAATTCCTGGTTGATACAATTGAACAATTTAATATGATCCCTTCATTTCGATGGAGTTATTTTTTAAAATATAATTTTATTTACTAGTATTGTGTGACATATATGTATGTTGTNCAATTCACAACATACATATGTACATATGTACATATGTACACATACAGTGTACAAATGAGAAGCAGGTACAGGTCATGGGTAAACATCTAAGAGTCAGTTCTTTCTTTCTACCCGTAGTCCCAGGGAGAAAACCCAGGTTTCCTGGCTTGCACAGGGAGCAATTTTATGTGCTTAGCCATCTGGCCTGCAGGTGGAATTACTTCCTCAGGATCAGATACAACAATATAATACTAATACTTTAGCATCCCAGTCTAAGATTTTCTAGCTCTCAGTGTTTATCTCAAAATCATCTATCATCTATGTGTATAGATCTGTGTTATCTATCTATCTATCTATCTATCTATCTATCTATCTATCTATCTATCTATCTATCATCTATCATCTATCGTCTATCATCTATCTGTTTCTATGTATGCATCTATGTATGTATGTATGTATGTATGTATGTATGTATGTATGTATGTATGTATCTATCTATCTATCTATCTATCTATCTATCTATCTATCTGTCTATCACCTATCTCTCCTTTACCAGGGATATATCTACCTATCTTATCATTGATCTACTATCAATCATCTGTTTTCTTATTACCTAGATATCTTTCTCTCTGTCACTTTTTCTCCTTTGTCTCTCTCTGTCTCTGTCTCTCTCCCTGTGTCTCTGTGTCTGTTCCCACCCCAGGATCATAAATAGTATGTAGTCCTGGCTGCTTGAAATGAACTATTTAAACCAGGTAGGTCTTCAACTTGAAAATGTTCACCTGCCTCTGCTTCAATGATGCTGCAATTAAAGAATGCACCTCTATACCAGGACTTAAACCATTGATTTGATATCTCTCTTCTTTAATGGTTTTGTTATTGAAGTCTTCTGGAGACAGTGATCATTGTGTCAGGAAACAATGATTATTGGAANAAGCAATGAGATGCAGATGTATAGTAGATTTTTGTGATTGAAGACTGGCTAGTGGTCTAAGAGTATTAATGCATATTTTCCCCAACTAAGGAGCTACCAGAAAATGACATAGGTACTGCAGAAAATACATGATGTTATATTTTATCTTTATAGATAATAAAGTTATTCCTCAGGTACATTTTAGCAGAAAATGAGGAATTAAATAGCATATACACTCAATTATTTCTCTAGAATTCAATTTTTTTGTTTTTTTTCTTTGTTTCATCCACAGACTTTAAATATCATAATGGGTTATGCTGTGTATGTTTAAATAATGAAAAACTTTATTTTCCATTTTAGTAACTCAGACACTCCAGAGCTCTAATTCTTCCCAGGTTTCTGTTTGTATATTAAGTTGACTGCTCAAGTAAAACATACCACATGTACCAAAGCTCTGACGTCGAGAGCCCATGTGTTTCTTCAAAGACAGCACCTCACAAGTCGATCCCTCTGCCACTCTGAAGCTGTCCCCAGATCCTTTCTACTGGCCCCTTTGAAAAGTCTTTGAAATGCCACATGTTAGCACAGAAAACTCTGGGATGCATCACTGCATTACAAATTCCAGATGCAAGCAAGCTTCCTGCTGAAGCTTTGGAACTGGAAAAGAATCACAACATGCCATCCATCTTGTTCAAGTAAGGCCAGGGAAAAGTTTTAAAGGAAACTTGAAGGCAGGTGGGTCTCAAAACAGCTTATCTTTGGGATGCTCCTCAATCAGTTGAGTTTAGTATTAGTTCTGATGAATTCTCACAGTCGAAGAGAGCANAAAACAATGTGTCTGGACTATGGATTTTAATGCTTATTAGGGTTTTTCTTCCTTTTTCTTAGACAAACTTGTGCCATCATCAACTTTTCTTCACTTTTGGATACTGTTCAAACATATTATAAAAATATATTAGCAAAAATAGCAACTGTAGTACTGCATAGACCGTGTAGTTAAAAAAGAAGGAAGCAAACATCAGCTCTAACACATGCAGGTATTTATGGGTGACAACTAGTCTGGTCTTGACTATGACTAAGTACAAACTGCAATATGGAGGAATGAATTACAAATGGATTGACAGAGGAATTTTTTTCTCCATTTGGTTGGACTGGAGGTAAATGAGGAACATTATGTATTAGTGGATTCAGATTGTTTATCTCTCCTATTTTTCTTATTCCAGGCACATAAACTTGTTTCAAAGTATTTTTTACTGCAGCTTTTATTTTGAAAATGGGATGTCTCTTTAGGTTTTTCCTATGACTCCTCAAAGCATTTTAGCGTTGAGAAGGTTACATCCTATGTGAATTCANATCTTCACTTTATAGACTACCATATTTATCCAGATCATTTTTTTTGCAGACTATGACTACTTCTGTTTTACTCATATTCTTTCAATAATATCCTCAGTATTCAAAATGTTCAGCATCACCTTAAATTTCCCATTGAAGAAACAATGAAGTTAACCTACTAAAGGAGCAANTAGAAACCACATAAAATCTGCACACTAATTTTTAATGAATGACTAGGATATTAATGTTGAGACAAAGATTTTACATTTGCAGTAGCATTCTTTATCAGACTGGTAATTGTGATCATATAGTTTGATTTTTATTTTTCCTTTATTGTAAATAGATCTTTTTCACACAGTATATTCTGATCACAATTTCCCTGTTCCCAAGAGAGCCAAGATCTTCCTGACCTCCAAACCCATCAGAATATACACCATTTGTGTTTCTCCTTAGAAAACAAATAGGCATCTAGAGAATAAAGTAAAATATATAGATAATACAAAAACAAATAAACTGGAATAGAACAAAACAAACAAAAAGATGAGCCTAGGAAAAAGCTCAAGGAACACATAGAAACAAAGGCACTCATATTCATAGACACAGAAATTCTGTGAAAACACAAAATCAGAAGCCATAACATATATCCAAAGAACCAGCAAGTAAGTTTTAAAAAATTCCATGACATAACATTGTGAGGAAAAAAACAAAAACAAAAACAAAAAAACAAGGATGCCATTGAGTTCATTTTGCATTGACATCTAAAGTTTGACTTGGGCATTCCCCTTAAAAGTGTTTTGTATCCCTAGCCAGACCCCATTTCAGAAAAAAAATTGCAAGTTATTATCAATTGGAGATATCTTCTTTGTTAGGGATTGAGGTGTGTGTCCACATCGCCTCTCATTACTTGAACCCATCTGGCACAGACCATTAAGGCCCTGTACGTTCTGCCTTAGTTTCTGTGATTTCATATGTGCACCAGTCATGCTGTGTTTAGAATGTCTTATTTATTACTATTATTATTATTATTATTATTATTATTATTATTATTATTATTATTATTATATGTCCTCCATTCCCTGTAGCTTTTACAGTCTTTCTCCATATACTTCTGCAAGATTCTCTGAGACTAGAAGGGAGAGATTTAGTGGAGACATCTCATTTAGGACTAAGTGTTGCAAAATAGCTCACTCTCTACACATTGTGTGCCTGTGGTTCTTAGCATTTATTCCCATCTACTAAAGGAAGAAGTATCTCTGATGATGGCTGAGCAAGGCACTGATCTATGAGAACAGTATAATGTTAGAAGTCACTCTATGGTTATCTTCCTTTGCTAGAACAATAATATTTTTTCCCTCAGGTTTTCCCTCAGGTCACTGGCCTACCTGGTCTCATGTTTTTGGCAACATGAGCAGTGTGGGGGATGGGTTCCATCTCATGGAGTGGGCCTCAAATCAAATCAGATATTGATTGTTTACTCCCACAGTCTTCATGTTACCATTGTACTTGTGCATCTTACAGGCAGTTTATCAATGAAGGACAAAGGGTTTGTAGATGGGTTGGAGTTTACCTTCTTTTTGGTAGCATACAGAGTACCTTTATATACCATGAATACTAGTACATAGAGGTAAAGGTCCCAGGTAGTCACCAGATTATCTTCTCTATGTTCAGTGAGTTGTGTAGGTGAAGGCTTCAGCTATTAGTTTGTAGAGAGCTTTGGTAGTAGTCTAGGTTGTTTAGGGCTTTCTATGGGGTCGTGGGACAACAAATGGATTAGATATACCCCAATCCCTGTACTCATTGCCTCAGTTTATTAGGAGAGATGCCCAATTGGGGCTCTTTCTTCCCCATTATTTGGTGATTTCATTTGGATCACTGTCATATATGTATTTATTTTAGGAAGCTTCTACTGTACTAGGTCTCCATAAGACTCATCAAATAACCCTGAATTTTAACTCTCTCTATATATATATTCATTCCCTCATAACAACCTCTCTTCACCCTCCCTTTCCTAGTGGTGATATGTCCAATGGCTTTTATATTTTTCATGACATGCTTCAATCCCTTTTGAAAATATGTATTCCATCAACTTGCTTGGCAATGGTATTTTACTCTCAAAGCCACAGGGTTAAACAGAATTTTCTCAACAGATCACCTTGCTTCTGACAGATCACCATGGAAGGGGAAAGAGTGGACTTCCCGAGTGGCCTCATGCTCTGAGGTACCAGAGAATGCATGGCCCTGTGTCATTAGACTGCACATGTCTGCTGCATTTCTGACACAAATAAGGCATTATTTAATGTCCCTGTTCTTTCTTTTGCTCCAGCTCTCACTTTCTGTGGTATTGGACCTTCCAAACAGCCAAACAATTTCTATCTTTCTTCTGTTTTCCNAGTTTTGTTCTGTTTCCTTTTAATTTATGTTTATGAAAGAGTAGTGCCTTCTCATCATTGCTTACCCTGAACAGGAGATTTTTGCCCATTAGCTTATGTCAATCTTACACAGAAGATAACAATCAGTGAATCCTATTAATTTACTGTGTTCTGATTTGTTTGCACTTTTGTTGAAGGTTTTTACACTCAAATTGTTTTCCTTCTTTCTATCTATTAATGCAATTATGATATTGACAACAGTTTTTATTTATATTTATTGTCTTTTTCTTTACTAAGCTTCACAAAGTTTGTTCGAGATATATAGAAGCAATGAAGTTTGAATCATAAATTTCTACAGTAAACATACATTCTATTTGAAAAACCCTTTAAAATGTGTGTGTGTGTATATATATATATGTACATATGTATATATATGTACATATATGTATATATATGTATATACACACACACACACACACACACACACACACACATATATATACAAAAGGAAATGGAATTTATTAAATTAGCTACAGGCTGTGGTCCAGCTAATGGAGCAATGACTGCCTAAGAGCAGAAGGTACAAGAATCCAGTAGTTGTTCAGTCCATGATGTTGGATTCCTCAATTCATCTTCACTGTACACTAGAACCCTAAAAAAGTAGGTTTCAATGCCATTGACGGCATAGGCTTGCTGTTGAGAATGAGAGCAGAGCGAGCAGGCAGAGAAGGTAGTTTCCTTCTTCCATGTCCTTTACGTAGGCTTCCAGCAGAAGGTATGGCTCAGATTAAAAGTATATCTTCCCACCTCAGAGATCTGAATTAATAGTGGGTCTTACCACTTCAAATAATTTAATTAAGAAAAAAAATATCTACAAGATGTGCCCAGTCATTTGGGTTTTAGTTAATTCTAGATGTAATCAAATTGACAACCACAAATAGCCATAACAGCTGTAATCATCATTTTTATATTATTTGCATCTAAATAATATCATAATATAAAGTAAACTCATTAGTACAATTTCTTATTCATAACTTTCTGTTATTAAAATTCTATGTGTCCATATTTTACAACACAGACAAATACATTCTCCATGCATGTACTTTTCCCACATTATCTTACATTCTTTATCTTTTTGTGTAACTGTTAAGCCTTCCACCACTTCAACCAAAAGCAATTTCTGCATCAAGCATTGCTTATGAAAATCATATAATATATTGAACTTCTATGTTTATCTAGGGAAGCTTAAGTCCTCCAGTGCTGAAAGTGATTTTTTCCAGATGTAGTAGTTTTGTTTGACAACTGTATTTTTTCTAACATAATTTTGGATATATCATTCTACACTCTTCTAGCCTGTGAAATTTCTACTGAGAAATCCACTGACACTTTTACAGAAACACCTCTGTATTAGAGGAACCAGTTCCCAGGGAAAAAATTTAAGAACTATCATGACACAGGAAACACACACATACACACACACACACACACACACACTATATGTGTTATTTGTGCTTTTGTTCGTATTTCTATTTTTAATCTTATTTGTTTATTTCCGTTGTTCTTAGTTTGCTTTGTAAAGAGAGAGAGAATGAAAGGGTCAAGCGTTGGGTGGGTGGGGAAGGGGAGAAGATCTGCAAGGAGTTGGTGAAGTGTAAACAATGATCAGAATATATAGTTTAAAAATATTTATATTCCATAGACAGAACAGATTGTAGGTCAAAGGTTATATGACTGGGTTAGTTTCCAACTTCCTCCACTTGAAGTTTTGCCTGATCACAGGAAATGGCCAGTTCAGGCTACATATCCACTATTGGTAGGAGTGCCTTGAACTAGGATTTTACCTTATACTGGAATGAGCCCCGCCACTTCCAGTAGTTTCTTTCGTTACTCTCCCCATCATTCCCCCAAGGGTGGCCTGGAGATTGAGGGAGTAGCCAACCAGTGACTGATCTAGCCTATAACCCATGCCTGGAGAGTATGCCCACCTCTGACACTGCCTGGAGCACCAGGACCCACAGGCTGGATGCCCCAGAAACCTAGGATAGAATCAAACACTACTGGAGGAAAAAATGCCAATGTATTAATGCCTAACAATATTCTGATATACTCATAGATTAGTGCCTAGACAAATTGTCGTCAGAGAGGCTTCATCCAGCAACTGATGGAAACAGATACAGACAAACAGCCAAACATTAGGCAGAGTTCAGGAAATCCTGCAAAAGAGGGGGAAGGATCGTAGGAGCCAGACAGGTCAAGGTCACCACAAGAATCAACTAACCAGCTATCAAAGGTGCTCATAGAAACTAAATCAATAACCTGTTTGGGAAGCCTGTTTGGGACTTACCTAGGCACTCTGCATATATGTTACAGTTGTATAGCTTGGTCTTTTTGTGGGACTCCTAACAGTGGGAACAAGGTCTGTCTCTGACCCTTTCACTGGCTTTTGGGACCATATTCCTCATACTGGNTCACCTTGCCTAGCCTTAATAAATGGGGAGATGCTTAGTCTTATTGCAATTTGATGTGCCATGTTTTATTAATATTCATGGGATACCTGCCCTTTCCTAAACTGAAATGGAGGAGGAGTAGATTAGGGGGGTGGAACAGAGGTAGAGTGGTGGGGGGAAGGACTAGGAGGAGAAAAGGGAGGGGAAACTGCCACCTGGATATATATATATTTAACTATATAAAATATATTAAGAAATTTGATGAAATAGTGATTTTTCACTATAGGCTAGGCATTGGATATATTCATGTAACTGTTTTTAATCCACTTTCACTTAATTTTATTAGCTTAAAATTATTTTTTTAAATTATAGTTCTCTATTGATTCTTTGGAAATTTCACATCATGCATCCCAATTCCATTCACTTCCCAGTCTCTCCATATCCACCCCTCACCCCCGCAGAGTGCCCCTCAAATTAATTAAAAACAAAACAAACAAAAAACCCTACCTCACTCCATCTTTCCAGCACTTCTTCATTCATCCTAATGGGATCTGAAGCTGTGGTGTGTCACGTATACACCTTTGATCTGCTGGAGTCACTATTGTCCAATCAGCCCCATGAGAAAATGTTCATTAAGTCATTGACCTGTTTCAAGGCCTCTGGTTTCTGGTACACCATCATCACTGGGCTGGGACCTCATCAAAACCCCTCTCAGATATCCTGTAACAACAGAATCTCCAGTCACGGAGGTCAGTTATNGTTCTGTAGGACTAGTCCATTTGTGCACTCCAGCAGATCAAAGATGGAGTAGCTATTAGGGTAGGCCAACCCAAGGTGCAGGATATGGATTTGGGTGTTAGTCAAGCTGATTGGCCTGGGTCATTGGGACAACACTCTCAAGTGAAGGGCAGAGTCAGCTCTCCAATGGCCATTGTACAGGGTGGGGCCATCTCTCCTGAGTGCTGGGGTCAGCTCTCCCATAGGGGAGGGGCAGCACCAACTTTCCTGTTATAGTGTCCAGTGAGGGGCAGGGCCAGCTATCCTGGGGCCAGTGAGGGACAGGGCTGGCTCAGCATGTTCCTTGGACTTTAACACACTTGGTTCCTTTGACCCCTTATGGCAACATGAGCCATGGATATCAGTCCAGACCCTGGCTTCTATTGGNTCACAGACTCAGACATGGCCCACAGCAGCAGCCCTGGCTCAGGTGATACCATGGCCCCAGTGGCAGTACAGCCCTTAGACCCCAATATGGCCACAGGGTATGGCCTGGACCCTGAGTGTCTGTGTGGCCTTTGATGTCACCCTGGGCCATTTATATCACAGACGCTGAGTGTGATAAAACCATGGACACAGACATAGTCCTAGGTATCAGCCCAGTCTCTGATGTCACAATGGTCCCAGGTATCAGGGCAGACCACTAAGATCAGTATGGTTCCCGTGGCAGGGTGACCCTCAGACACCAACATGGCCTCAGGTGGCAGCCCAGAATACAGGCATTGGTATTGCCTTCGATGTTGTCAGGAGCCACTGACATCAACACAGACCCTGGCTATGGAGGCCATGGACTCATGCATGGCTCTTGGCAGCAGCTCTGGCCCAGAAGACAGAAGACAGAAGACAGAAGACAGCTCTGGCCCCTGTGGCAGTATAGTCCNCAGGCACCAACATGACCACAGGATGTAGCCTAGACCTCAGGTATCTATATAGCCTTTGGTTGCACCACAGGCCACAGACATCACAGACACCAACTTTGGTAGGACCACAGACNTAGTCCCATGCAGCAGCCAAGGCTTGGATGTCACCATGGACCAGGTGGCAGCTCAGACTCCTGACTTCAGCATGGCCTTCAACGGTATCAGGAGCCANGGATATGGACTCAGACTCACCTTAGCTGCACTAGGGCTGTGTACCCAGATATGGCTCNTTGACACAGACCAGGCTCAGATGTCATCATGGCTGCAGATGTCAGTATAGGCCATCCAGATTAGCATGGCCCCAGTGGAAGCCTGGCCCTCAGAGACCAACAAAGACTCAGGTGTTTGATCAGAACCCANNCATCTACACAACCTTCAGTAGTCACCCAAGCCCTGGACATCAACACACACCCTAGCTGTTGCAGTGGTAAGGACCCAGACATGGCTCCTGGCAGTAAGCCAGGACTGATGTCATCATGTTTCCTGGGTGGCAGCACAGTCCACCCAGACCAATAGGTGTCNTGGCATGGCCCACNGACACCACAATGACCACAGGTGGCAGCCCACACACTGGGCCTTGGTGGCAACATGCATCATGGATGTCAACATAGACCCTGGCTGTAGCAGATCNAGATATGTCCATAGTCAGCATCCCAGGCCCGGAGGTCACCGTGGTCCCTGGTGGCAAGCAGGCTACCAACGTCAGCCCATTCNTCTCAGCCCTGGCTTCTTCAGAACTGCCTCATGACAGCACATGAACCATTCCANGTTTCTCTCCCATTTCTCCAACATATGCTTGCTCATCATATTGACATCCAACCGTCCAGTTGCCTTGTGGTGTCAGGAGGGCATGTGGATGCTTCAGGCAGCCTGGAATATGAGGATTCAGGCTGCCTGGTGTGTTCTCCCACCCACCTGACAGACAAGGTGCTAGGNGAGCCTGTGGATTTTTCAGCTTAAAATTATTCTTATCAGTATCAATAACAAAGCTAATTGTTGGTGTTATTTCTAGTACTTTACTAGCATTTTATTGTGAAACAGGATTCAAGCTTTGTCTACTTCTGTAACAATCAGTCCTCTAAATCTTTATTCNATTGCTTTCAATATTCTCTCTTATGTGGTAAGAAAGTTCTAATAGTTGCCTATACAAATACCATCCATTGATTATTTCCAGCAGTTATCATATGATCATCTACAATGTAGTGGGAAGATGACACTATGAAAAAGACATCATTTTGAAGCTTCAAGACATTTTTAGAGCTTCTGTGTTGGCTATTTTATTGGGTACCTCATTTTGAAGCTCAAGCATAGTATTCAGANGCAGAGAAATATTAGGACACTGGTGAACAAAACAATCAAAACAAGGAACAGAGTTAATGTGTTGGAAAGAGGGTATCTGTGACGGCTGAAGAAGCAAGGCAAGTGTGCAAGGCAAGTGTGCTNACTTTCAGTTTCCATTTTATAAGTAGACCTAACTCCTCAAAGATCATAAATTTTCTCCTATGTTTAAACCTNTCATGATTAAACGCAAATGTAGAATTCTGGAAAATGGAAGCAACTAGGTTGATTTATGGAAGTATTTCATGGAAAGCAGAATTACACCCCATGTGCAAATATATCCTAGTCTAAAGTCTCTGAGCCTACTATAAATTTTTAAAAATTATAANAAAAATAAAAAGGAAACATTCTCTATAGACTGAAAAGAAAACTAATTTGGAAGGACAATAAAAATGTACTGAGATTGAACCTATTTCATTTTCCTATTGGCATAAAATATATACTCTACAATTTTTGTAAAGCATTTTATTTCTATTAAATTTATATGATGCAGCAGTTATCAGTTCTGTAATATGATAAAGTTGGGAATATGTAAGAAGTCAATGAGTATCAAGGAATTATGTCAATAATATGATAATGACATGGAATGAAAAGTCTAGGCAAGAGTTTTGAGGACCTACAAGTCTTGGACCACTACTGCAAGGTATGGGGATAAAGTGGAAACCTATTTTCTTTGCACTTTGGCATCAAGAATGTTGACCTAAAGTGTGCTTTGTGGACATAAAATACTTTGTGATTGTTTCATATATATATATATATAATATATATGTGTGTGTATGAGTATGTATGCATATATATGACTATGTATGTATATATATGAGATCTATTCACAAAAACTAAAAATAATGACACATATCTTTATATCAACATTTCAAATTAATAAAATATTAAGATTGTTGCATATACATTTAATAGTCATCATGTAAATACCATATTTCAGCTAGCTTAAAGTACATCACCATACTATACATTTCAATAAAGATTCCTCATTTTGTTCCTGAATTAACCACTATCACACCTTCAGCGGTATCATGTTAATGTGGCTTCTTATGCACTCTAGTAATAACATAGAGTTGATAAAAAAAATAAAAACTATGTTTAGAGCTGGAGAGCAGGCTCTGTAGTGAAGAACACCTACTGCTCTTCCAGGAGACCTGAGCACCAATCACCCCAAGCTCTGACTTCAGCTCCAGGANGATTGACATCACTGGGCTCCACAGGTACCTGCACAGACTCTCAAATCTTCACAGACATACACTGAAACACATAATTAAAGTAAATCTTTCAAAATAATGTTCAATATTTAAAGAATTCAATAAAATAATGTGGATACACTAAGTTAAGGCTTTATCTACATTCATATTAAGTAGTCTCAAGTTTCTAGCTTCTGACTATTGTAGTAGTGTGTGAAAATACTACAGCATGTATTTTCTTTTTCCTGTTGGTTGTCATTTGGATTTCCTGTTTTTTGTTTTTCATAATTTGCAGACACTATTTTCTTTGTACCCATATGGGAGAGTTTTTCACAAGCAACTTTAGACAACTAAATTCCTAAAGTTTCTACTGATGTGTATGTTTTCTTCCATCTTCACAGATTTTTTCTCTAACTTTGTTATATAGGAAGCTGACAAGAGCTCTACTATGCTTTACAAGTTCCTCAACTATTCTGAAGGCTGAAATAATAGTGCTATAATGGACAGTGGGCTGTTCTGCTTGTTGCCTAGTTGAATCAGATGTCCATTATCTTATCATGACAACAGATGAAAGATTTGATAATGCTCTGATCCAAGACTGTTCATATAATTGGGCATCTGTTTCAAGAGAATAAAANTTGGCTCTAAATAATTATGTAGAGATGGAAAAAGATTTTCAACTAAATTAATAGGCATATTACAAGAAACTAGACCTTGTTAAATTTGCTGTAA
>LZPO01097622.1:35914-63904 GCA_001675575.1 Neotoma lepida
ATTTTCAGTTGGCTTTTGTTTTTCTAATGACAATGAAAACCAGATCAAGATGATGAGCCCTCACACATGAATTAGCCAGACAGGAGGAGAAAGGTAAAATTTGGAACTAGTTGAATAGATTTCCCATTCTATATATAATTTTTCAGTGGAAGGGAAGGGATTGACAGTGGAAGGGAAGGGAATGAGAGCTAATTTCAGCTGAAANTAGGCTTACTG
The DNA here is from genome assembly GCA_001675575.1 of Neotoma lepida. Taxonomy (NCBI): domain Eukaryota; kingdom Metazoa; phylum Chordata; class Mammalia; order Rodentia; family Cricetidae; genus Neotoma; species Neotoma lepida. The sequence goes on from LZPO01097622.1 coordinate 36,131, forward strand.
ATATTGGNAATTCCAAGACAGCAGAGTTTTTGTGAGCATAGAGGACTCCGGGTGGCATGGGGATTTATTTATTCATTCATTCTGAATCCCACTGGTTATGGGAGTCATTAAGCTGTTAGAATTCTTCTTAACTAATTCTCAGTTACTGTTCTCAGAAATTTTTAAACAGATTATAAGCTTTCTGTGTACAATTACATAATATACATTATTATGATAAGTTAGTTTTCCTTTGAAAATCATGTTTTTGTGAAGTAAAATATTAACTAAGCAGATANAAAATTATTTGAGATCTCACACCTTCCTCAATATTTATAAAACAAAAGCAATAATCAAACTGGTAAGTACAAACTTGTATAGAAACATAAATTGCTTGGATTTTTATTTGAAAGCTTGTAAATGTGAGAAAATCTCAATAAATTACTGCAGGCATAGACTATTTATAGAAAAGNCAAAATAAAATATTTATTGTAATATAAATAGGCACTANAAAGGACAGATGTGAAATTCTAAGATAGGCAGTTCTGGGTTGACATTAAAGTTAGAAAACTGAGAGAATCTAAAAGCCTTTCTAGAGTGATCCTTATGAGAACTACAAGAATTANATAATAAAAAAGATGAAAACATAATGTAAAATGAAANATTTTAAGAGATATTTTTCACAGAAATTTTATTGAAATAGCAAATATATAATAGAAAAGTAACTCACTGTTTTTAGTCATCAATGAATGGAATGCTACTATAATGAAATGATACTTCTGACTCTTTAGAATGGTCTGAAAACAGAAAGAAAATAAGAAATCTTACTAGTGGAATGGAATTTCCAGGAATAAAAAATAAAAAGCGTTCACAGTTTTAGAAAACTATTATCCAATTTCNACAAAATAGAGGAAAATTGGAGTAAATGTATAATACAGAAAATTTACTCCTACATATATAATTAAAGTAAATGGAAACTGTGGTCCCAGAAAAGTTTGAGAACAAAAACATAGCACAGATTGTATCCAGAGCCCTTTAGTAGAAATGTCATAAATACCCATGCCTAAAAGAAGAACAATCATTTGTAATATTGGTGTGTTATAATATTACCAGCAGTAAAAGCAATAAGGGGCAAATTTGAGCTAGATAAGAAGCAGAATGTTAAAAAAGATATTTTGCTTGAAATAATATAATCACAAAAGATTATTCATTATAAAATCCCATTTATACTTAATATCCAGAGCAGGCAAATGACCTTTGTCCTAGGCACTGGGAAANTAGTGTCCATGATGGAAGGCATGATGTCAAGTTAAATAGTTTCAGCAAGCATGCATGAGGTTTCTGTCTGAGCAGATGAAAATACTGCCGCCTTTATATGTATTGGTGAATGCACAATATTGTGGTTTCACTATAAATCAAAACTGTACACATTATCCTTAAGATCTAATGCCTCACAAAGCTAAGTGAAGCTTCAATTAGTATAAAAAAAATGCTGTCCGAGAAAGATCTTGTTAAACAAATCCTTACATTTGAACTTTTAATTTTATAATAATTATTGAAATATTTCNCACAACAAAATTTTACTACATTTTAGTTCAGTCTCTGTTTTATGTAGAGGTATGAAAACAAACTATATTCAAATCATCAGCAGGTTTAGCTGATTTGATAGCATGAGCAGCATGGCAAAAGGTGACATAGTGAGACNCTAGTTCAACAAAGCACACCAGGAAGAACTGCAAGTGGGTGAGATCCATCATAGAACAGACTGATACATCAGCAGATCANTAATGGTCTCAAGGACAGAAGTCAGTAAAACACAGGAAACTATTTCTGTAAAAATGAGGGCATAGATGCCCAAGATTTAACATTATATTAAAACTACAGAAATAAGGATTATGTACTACTGACCCTAAAGACTATAGTAAGCATATTAAAAAAAAACCACTTAAATTATTAATTTATTTTTTGAGTAAAGTACTTCCATCATATCTAATATAGAAACATCTAAACACATTTTCTACTTCCTTTAAATGCACCGAGACTGGCCAAGATCAACATTCTGAAAGTTAAGTAGATTCCCTGGCTTCTTAACAGGATTTTAGGTGCATATCCACATTTCTGCCTGGGTAGACAATAGCTCCAAGTTAAAATATTAAATAGCCTAAATATTAGATACATAGTTTTTACAAGGACACATATTACATCACAAAGTAGAGAAAGATAAGATGAAAGATTGTCTGCTGGTATTCAACTTCACTACTTGGGATGCACCATACATAATTGTTTACTTAAATAGTTTTAGCTCATAGATAACTTTATAAATATTTTACTCTGAAAGATTCGTTTCTTGCCATTTGTGAGTAACAAATAACAANATACACTGTATGTAACTGTAGTTTTNAGATGCCTTCAGACATACGTTGAAAGTATCATGAATCCATTGCACATAACAATTTTGACTTTTTTCACTTTGTTACATATTGAACTCTGGCATAAAGAATGAATTCAAATCGGTAGGAAAGTAACTTACTGTCTCAAAATAACTGGTTGTATCTATTCGTGAGAGGGAAAAAATGAAAAATGATTGCTCTTTTTCCATGGATTTGAATTATAAATTATATGTATTTGCTATAGAATTGAAGGCCATTGTAAATCCTCACCATTATTGATAGTATATGGGTCAGAAAATAAGGTAGTAATTTTAAGGTAAACATCAATAAAGGATGTGAATGGAGATAATCATATTATTAATTAACATTAATTAACATTAATTAACATTAATTAACCAAATTAATTCAATCTCAAAAGATATAAATGCATGTTGTTACTCACTAGCAGTTCTAGTAATTTATATCGATACATATAAAATCATGTACTGAATACATGACATGAAATTAAAAGTAAATTTTCCTAGGAGGGTAAAAGAGACTAATAGAAAAATGAGAGGTAGGAAAACAGATGCTAAGTGGATATGCATCGTACATCATGAAACTGAATGAGTAAATTCATTATTTAATACTTAATTAAATAATGAATAATTAATTATTAATAATTATAATAAATTAATTATTTAATAATTGGAGAAAATTCTATTAAAAACATATAGACATGATTTATACAAAATGAGCTCAAGGTTCAGCCAATTGTTTATTGTCTGGCATCCCTCAACAACTTAGAGCTATGTGCATGGGTCAATGTGACATTACTAGCCTAAGAGAAGTGTGACTTATCTTGTGTTTTGAGTATGGGTGGGGCCCTGAAGATGTAACTTAAAATTGTCCAGAGTTTCTCTATGGGAGAGCAACAGCAGCAGTATGGAGAGAGCCAACTGTGTAGAGCTATGTGAGAGGTGTTGCTGAATGTGAGTGTGTGTGTGTGTGTGTGTGTGTGTGTGTGTGTGTGTGTGTTGAATGTGAAATGAAGAAGAAGCATAAGAGAAGTGTGTGGGTGTGAGTGGGTGGCTTAGTTTCTAGCCAGCTTTTCTTAACTTAAATTACCCCATTTATCTTTTGCCTCTGGGCTTTTCCCATTCTCTTACTTCTGTAAATCTTACTCTTACTCCATGGCTTGCTGTGTAGCTGGGTGGCTGACCCTGGAGTCCTCCTCCTTCTCTTGCTGCTATATCTCTTTTCACTTCTCCATCTCTCACTGCTAGTCCTCTCTTCTGAGATTTCTCCCTCTGTATATTCTGCCTGCCANCCACGCCTATCCTCTCTCCTGCCTTGCCATTGGCCATTCAGTTCTTTATTAGACCAACAGGTGTTTTACACAGGCACAGTAACAGCTTCACAGAGTTAAACAAATGCAACATAAACAAGAGTAACACATCTTAAAATAATATTCTACATCACCGCATACCTTAGTTAGGATGGTCAGTAAAAGCAGTGTTTACATTGTCCTTTCAGCTGCTCTAGAACTCATGAATGTTAGAACAAAGTAGATCACATTCATGTCAGTTTCTCTACCTTACATTGTGTAAACATTTGCACACAAATTCTGGGTTGATTTTTGGTCAGTATAAAAAAATATTTAAGATAATGTAATTTAGTTTGAAAGACTTTGGCTAATGGATTCAATGGTCTCTGTGCAATAAATAGACTAAGGAACTAATAAGGAAAAGTTTTGAAAATACTTTCTCTGCCTAATGGCATAATCTTCCTGATTATGGGTTTCAACTGTTGCACTGTCTAAATGATCTTTGAAAGATTTACAAACAATCACTGAAGCCACAAGGCAGAAGATGTGGGAAAGCCATGAACTATGGCACAGACCCATGGAAAATGGCTAAGTGACAATTGTTTGCAACTTCTAACACAATAAAGTTATGTAAAAACTTCCTCCATTTATGTTATTTATTTGAGGTATTTTATCAACATAGTAGAAAAATGAACTTGTGAGATGAAACTTTTAATTCGGTTCATGTTTTCTGAGCTTCTATCCATAGAAATTGTCCTCTGTGTTTGTANGTCTTTCATAATGCATATGTACAAGAGAGTGTTAGAGAGCAGAAATATTCAANGAGTGTTATGAACAATATAGTATTATCAATTCCATATTAGTTTAGATGCTTTCTTTAAAATTCCACATACTCATTTTTTTAAATGTTCATTTTACTACATTTATTCATATACCATGATTGGCTTACACAAGTGATGAAGTCAGAATTTACATAAGTTTTCTTTTTAGTTCTTAACAGATATTGTTAATCAAAATAATAGTTTATGTATATAGAAACATTTCATGTACTCTTTTCTCCTCTCTCTCTGAATCTCTTCTTCTCTAGTAAACATGGATTATTTTAAACAAAATATAAAGAACTAGAGAAAGTAGATATCAAAGAATCAAATGATCAATTTAAAAATGGGGTAAAAATATAAACAGAATTCTCAATAGAGGGATTTCAAATGGCTGAGAAACACTAGAACCAGGCCAGGCTCCTAGCAGAGGGTTTAGTGTAGTGGGCAGCAGTTCCAGCTATGACCTGGAAGCAAACCCCTATTGAGGCTTCCAGTAACTGCCACGCCTACCTAGGACCTCCCCCTGGGGTGGGCCCGGACGGGAGCCTTGAAGACTGGAGATCCCTCCGTGCTGGCCCTCTTGGTTCCTGGATCTTGGANGCTGAATGGTGGACCAAGCAGAGTTCTCCAGAGAACACCGCTGGACTGCACCTCACCTCTCCTGGACCCTGTGACCAATCCCTTTACTTGCTGTAAGTTGCCCTAAATCCCTAAAGAAACCTCTTAACTATATGGAGTTGTCTTAATAATTTCACCCAATAGTTTAGGACNTCAACCAAGCCACAAAACCTTCAACCTACATCCTGTCCAGCCTGCAAGATGCCTGGGACTAATGGTGGTCCAGAATTTATGAGAGTGGCCAACTAATGACTGGTCTAACTTGAAGCCCATGCCATGAGAAGAAGTCCACCCATGACACTGATTAAATAGCCAGGAACCAGAAGGTGGATAGCTCAAAGACCTAGAATAGAACCAAGGCCAGAATAGGCCAGAAAAAAAAGTCAATGAATGACTTAATGTTATTTTGCTATACTCATAGATCAGTGCCTAGGTCAATTGTCATCAGAGATAAATCACCCAGCAACTGATGGGAGCAGATGCAAAGATCCAGATTCAAACACTAGGCAAAGCCAGAGGAACCACACAGAAGACAAGGAGGAAGGATTGAAGAAGCTAGAAGAGTTGAGAACACCATGCGAATACGGCCCACATAATCAACTAAGCAGGGCTCAAAGGGGCTCACAGAGACTGAATCGGCAAAGATGGACCATGTCTGAGCTAGGTCCTCTGGTGACATGGGCCTAAAGTTTAACCAGATATTGTTTAGCAACTCTCCCAAGTTTTGTGCCACTATGACCCAGCACCTTGTGAAGACAGGACAGGTTTTATATTGAAGGTTTTGCAGCTGGACTGGTGGCAAGGTTTCTCTTTAGGTGGCCCAGAGAGTACCTGTTTGCACAAAAGAGACTGGAAAGCAGGGGTGAAGGCTCTCGCAGGTACCAGCTCAATCTCTATGCATCCTCGGCAAGGGGGCATTGTCCTCTGTCTTACTATCAACCTAATTTCCATTTCCCTGATGGCTAAGGATGTTGTACATTTCTTTCTCTTTTGTTTGTTTGTTCTCCTATACATTACTTCCAGATGCCAGCAGTTTCCCCTCTCTTTGCTCCTCCCAGTCCCTAACCACTACCACCCTTCTTCCCCAGTTTCACTCCTCCTCCATTTTCCTTCAGAAAAGAGCAAGCTTCCATTATCAACTTAACACGACATGACAAGTTACAGTAAGACTAGGCACAACCTTCATAGTAAGGTTGGATGAAGCAACCCAATAAGAGGAAAAGGGTCCCAAGTATAGACAAAAGAGTTAGAAACACACCACACTAGTACTCTTGGGAGTCCTACAAGCACACCAAGCTACATGACCATAACATATATGCATACGTCACCAGAGGGAGACTATGCCCAACACTGTCTGGATGGCCAGGAACTAGAGACTGGAGAGACCACAGATCTAGGGTAGAACCAAAAAAAGGACTGACAGAAACAGTATCAATGAACTGATTCCTAGTGATATTTTGCTATATCCATAGATCAGTACTTTGTCCAATCGCAATCAGAGAGGCCTCATTTGGTTGCCAATGGGAGCGAATCCAGACTCATAGCCAGAGATTATGAGGAGGGAGAGTCTAAATTCGAGGTCTCCTTTTGGACCCTCTCTTTGGATATTGGGGAACCTCACAGAATAGAGGTAGGAAACATTGTAGGAGACAAGGAGATGGAGGACACCAGGAGAACATGGTCCACTTAATCAACTAAGCAGGGCTCATATGGGCTCAGAAATACTGAAGTGACAAGGATAGGGATTGCATGGATCTGCACCAGGTCCTCTACTTATATTTTATGGCTGTTAGCTTAGTGTTTTTGTGGACTCCTTATAGTGGGAGCCNGTATGTTTCTGACTCTGTTTCCTGCTCTTTGGACTCTTTTACTCCTATTGAGTTGCCTTGTCCAGCCTGGATAGNAGGGCTTTTGTCTAATCTCATTGTATTTTGTTTGTTGTGATTGGTTCTTTCTTGGAGGCCTGCTTCTTTCTGAAGGGAAAAGGAGGGGNATTAGATCTGGTGGAAAGGGGAAGTGGGAGGGAACTGAGAGGAGTNATGGGATGGGAAATTATGGTATGGATGTATTGTATGAGAGAAGACTCTACTTTCAATAAAAGAAAAGAAAAGAAAAAATANAAGTTAACTTTCTATTAGAATTTGTATTAGTGTTTATAAATTATATTCTGAGTCTTCCATTGCTGCAAAAAGAAACCATGGCCACAGAAACTCTTACAAGAGAAAGCATTTAACTGAATTTGCTTATAATTTCAGAGGTNTACTCCATTATCATCATGACAGAGAGCATGCTGGCACACAGGCAGGCATGGTGCTAGAGAAGCGACCAAGAATTCTACATCTAGATCCACNCACAGCAGGAAGAGAGAAAGTCACTGGACCTGGATTGGGCTTATGAAACTTAAGCTTACCCAGTGACACACTTCCTCCAACAAGACCACACCTACTCCAACAAATAGTGTCACTCCCTAAGCATTCAAATATGTGAACCTATGGGAGCCATTCTTACTCAAATCATCACACATGGTTTGAGCAATGAAAAGCTTTCAAGTACCAGTGAAATAGTCTTAGACTTGCAGATACTTCTATCATCATCTCTAATATTATGGTTCTATGAATGTCTTTTAATTGTCATTAGTCAAAAAAAGTAAAAGTTCCGTAAACCAACTGAAAATAATTAAAATATTTACTACATTCAAAAATTATGTGTATGAATCATATATGGAGAAATAATCNGATTTATAAAGAAAGATAACAAACAGATGTACAGTCCACAAAAATCCATTCATGGATGCAAGTTTCTGTGATATAATTCAGACTTTATAAAAGGATAATGGTTGAACATTTTTATTTGTATTGCANAATATAAGCATTAATNAATGATGCTGAAAGAACAGTTAACTTTACACTGAAGCATTTTAATAANGAAAGCATGTTCTGCATTTATTATTTTTTATTGATTGTTAACATGATTTCATGTTGTTGTCTTTATTAATTTCAAGCACTATCCAATGTATTAAACTGACAGTGTGGATCAGTTGTAATTAAAAACATAGGTAGAAAACAACCATAACAGAGTTATATTCTCAGTGACTTGTTAGTCCAAAGTAGGAGGGTCACTTCAGCCTACAAGTTCCAGACAAATCTACACATCATAGAAAAAACTCACCTCAGAAAAGAAGCAACAGATTAGAACATATTATTCAGCATCAACAAACAGCTTACGTTTCTAACTGTGCTAGAAAATTTGAAAAATAGCAAAATTTTTAGAGATTACAATAATTTTAGCTACATTTAAGGATAATTACTTCCATTTTATGTGCGTTCTCTTATCAACACCAATTTCTGCTCAAAGACTGAACTGTATTCACATAGCAGCTGTTTTCTATTCATTATACTTTTTAACACTAAAAAAGTTTTTAATCTACCCTCTCCCTTTCCTCTTTCTCTACCTAAGCTAAAACTAAACAGTCTGTCTAGCAGACAGCTATTAAAAAAAAAAAGTTTGGTTTTGTCAGACATTCAAGCATGCCACCAAATAAATGCCAGAAGGGCGCAGTCTAGAAAAACAAGTAGCTTCAAGATGAATCTCCAACATTATAATGAGTCCAAACAACTTCCATATACTCCTCAGCCTATGAGCACACACTGAAATAATATTTAATAGTTTTATATCTTTTAAAATTTCTGTTATTTTTCACATAGACAAATAAAAGTATATTAAAATTTACTTTTAACATTTAGTCAAGTTTAATTTCTTCTACATACAAACATACATCAGCTATTATTCTAGCATATAGAAATATATAAACGAATATAAAAGTATAAATATAATGTCTGATTTGTGACTGTCTCTACTTTATAAATCTATTATTTTTCTTTATAAGAATCACAGCAGTCCTAAATCAATTATCCTAGACCACATCCTCAAAATCATAGTGAACTTAAGCATGTGGAATGTTTAAAGGCTAATAATTTGCCAATTTAATTTAATAGACTATATGTGTTGTTCTGGTTAGTTTTCATGTCACACTGACACAGCAAGGAAAAGGGAATAACACCTGAAGAATTCTCTTGTTCAGATTGGTTTATGGGAATATTTGTAGGACATTTTCTTGATTGATCATTGATATAGGAGGAACCAGGCTGCCATTGGCAGTGCCATGCCAATGGAGGTAGTCCTGGGCTATGTAGGAAAGTAACAGGAACATGCCAGGAAGTGACTTTTTCCCATGCTTTCTGCTTGAAGCTCCTGTCTTGAATTCCTGACTTGGCTTCCTTTGATGATAGACAGTCACTTGTAAGGCAAATCAACACTTTCCTTTTNATGTTGCTTTTGGTTATGACAAGGTATCACAACAACAGCAAAACAAGCTAGAATGTATGTGATGTTTATATTTTGACTTGATATTACTGAGACATCATTCATTTTGACACAAGTATATGAGACTTTCAAAAGCAAACTCACAGGGTAGTTTCAAAGAGATAATGGAAACCTTATGTGAAATATTAGAATATTCATGAATGTCCCTATTTTTCTTAAATTATAAATGTTTATCTGATGGCACAGGCTTATTACTAACTAGCTCTTACATTTAAATTAACCTATTTCTATTAATCTGTGCATCTCCAGGTGGCCCGTGGCTTACCAGCACACTGGCATCTTGCTCTTTGGGTGGCTGCTGGTAGCTGTACCAACTGTAAACTTTTTCCCTCCTTAGTTTGATTCTACTGCCCAACATTATCTTGCCTTGCCATAGGCCAAAACTGCTTTATTATCAACCAATGAGAGCAACACACATTCACAGCATACAGAAGGACATCCATCCNACAGCATTTCCCCTTTCTGTTTAATCAAAAAAGAAGGTTTTAACTTTAACATAGTAAAATTATATATGACAAAAAGTTATCAAGTAAGAATCAGTTACAATATCCAGTCTATTTGTATTTGGCAAAATTAAAGAAAATACTATATCATCTATCCTATCTTAATGAGTTTAAAGTTTTATATATAATTTACCTTTTATCATAGCTATGGAAAAACTATAACTATCTAGTTAAAGATCCCAGAAGGATATAATATTACCTGAGTAAACATGAAGTGTATTGCAAAGCAAATTCCAAACATCTATAAATGACAGAGACATCTGGCTGCCTGGACAGTCACCCAAANTTTTTCTGTAATGTTGAGAATGTCCCTATTTTTGACACCTGAAAACATAACAAGGNACAANATATANAAAATAAATTAGGGCTNCATTCTAAATTGATCTTTTGATTTTTTTATTGGTTACCTTNATATCCATATTCTTTATTCAAATACCAAATTCACAAACAAAATTATAATTAATAAGTAANAGTCGATGATGTCAAAAATTATGCCATATCTGTAATCTTTCCTGATACTTTAATANTTACATAAATTATGTCTTTGAGTATTTTCTCTANAATCAGCACTAATTAAAANTTAAGTTTTTAGATTTCTTTCCAAATNATTTTTCNAAATAATTTTAATTCTTAAAACTCATAAGTTTTAAGAATGAAAAGAGTATTTTTTNTNATTATNCTTCTGGCAATCAGATGTAAAATTAGAGATAATTACAATCTTATATTAGATACATATATAACATCAGTATTTTAATCTGAATATAAAAAAGAATACTTAATAGTAGAGTTGCTCAGTTTATAAAATTCACACACACAACAACACACATGCACACACACACTTCTTTCTGAAAAGACAAAGTAGAAAATATAACAGATGATTTTCAAAACATTCTCAAATGGTATCAAAATATTGTTTGCTTATTTAAAATTTGCATATTTTTTCCTCCCATTACTTTGTCTTTGGTACTGGGTCCTACCATATTGTTTTCATTCCCTTGTAATAATCTTTGTTATAAGCAGACATTTTGGTTCTCTAAGACCCAAAATGGGTGAGGTCTGACCATAAAATAAGCCAAATTATGTTTAGAAATTTGGATTTCAAACATTACTCATCCATATTCCATAAATGAGAATAGTAGAAGCGAGGATGGAGGACATTACAATGTGTCTTTTGTTGGGACATGTAAATTATTTGTCAGGGGTCATGCAAGAGGACCAACAGGCAGCATTGGAACTCATGGGATATGTAAATGATTTGTCATGGGTCATGCAAGAGGACCAACAAGCTGCATTGGAACTCATGGAACATGGTTTGGTAGTCAGAAAAAACTTCTCAAATGAGCCCTGGAGAGGCAGAGCCCCCAGTACTACATGTCCTGAGGACCTCATGCTGTTATTGAGCTTGGCTCTNCTTATTGCCCTGTGGTCACCACATCCCTCATAAACCAAGAAAATTCTAAGGGAGTTTTTATGAAAACTCTAAGGGAGATTCTAGCCCCTTACTGGGCAGTGTTACCGGTACTTAAAATAATAGTGTTGGACTTTTTCCAAACATTGCTACTGAAGCAGATTAATGATTCAATCACCACTTTAGAAATTTTAGACATGTAGATTGTTAATAAAGTTAGGTTAATATGTTTCTGTTAATGACTTTGAGGTAAAAAATCCTGGGTAAAAAATAAGTTTAGAAAGGTACATTTTTAATAGTTGAGCTAGGGACTTGTGGAGATCAGGGAACAAAAACAATGGCAGCCTTGTACCCATTTCTGCCTTCAGCTTCCTGATATGATTTAATAAAAAGCTGTTGAGTGGGTATGCATCTCAAGGATTTAAAATAGAAATGAATGCTTGTTTTCCATGTATAAAATTTCAGATTTGTGATTATTTTAAGATTTTTTTATAAAATTACATTTAAGATAAGTACCTTTTAATGAAATGATGATTTTTTTTTGTAACTGCAATTGCTGCCTGGCAGTGAAAGAACTGGCTGAGAAAAATACCTTGATTGTTTACACTTTGTTCTCTATAAGAAGTTGCTTCAACATGAATTTATATGTATATTTGGGAATAATCTGCTTTTCACCTGTAATAAATAAAATGTTTAANAATGCAAAGAAAATTAACACATTGAAGGTTTAATCATGTAAGAAATGAGAAACATGTTTTTTTTTTCACCTGTACTCATGACATTCATCTGAAAAACAGAATGTAACTACATTGTAATTTTTATATTGTTTGAAATATTTTGCTTGGATATATAAGCTGTAAGGGAAAAATAAAATGAAGAAGAAGGGAAACATCAGGGTAAAAGAAGAGAACCAAAAAGAATAGAGTAGAACAAGCAGCAGAAGGAATAATAAAATTGAGAACTAAGCTTTGGCACTCAGAAAAGTCTTCGTGTGTCTGTCTTGTCTGTCTAGTAGTTCACCTACTCTGCATCTTCTCTTCAGTTTTTCTGATTTGCTGAAGGCTTGCCATTCATCAGCACCTTAGGTGAGACCCTGACATATTGGAGATTGTGTGTGTGTGTGTGTGTGTGTATGTTTGTGTTTGTGTAGGAAATAATGTATACTTGCTTAATGTTGCTTATTATTATTAAGTCCTATCTTTAGTATNTTTAAATTGGTGTGAATTAGATGAATAAAAATAGATTAATTTTATAGAATTTTGAAACTGTTTTAAAATAGTGAGCAACTTCCCTTTTCTAAATCCATTTATTTATTTATTTTTGAACATAAAAACAGGTTATAATTCAAAAGTCCAGAGTTATTTGAANCTGGAAAATATTTTCTCTGTAGAAAATAGTAAAAATGAAAGATTTCCCAATAAGCCCCTTTAAGCCAAATAATAGCTGAATTATACATGTAAGTATTGATTAGATTCTAGGATACAGAAGAAACCTGTCTTCATCTGTTCAGAAAGCTATGTTTTACTTAAGTTGTGTAAGTGAGATTCCTATTCATCTTCCCCCTCACTGTTTGATTTATAGTAGACATTTTTCTATAGGCTAATCCATAATCTAAAAAGATTTTAGCCTCCCCTTCTGAAAGTACAGTCAGCATATCCTTTCATCAGCTTGATACGGTACAAATTCTTATCCTAATAGTGAAATGTTTCACTAAAGCATGCCCAGTGATTGGGCAAAACCAAAACTTAATATAAGCCACAGTTATCCTAGCGTCTTCCCTGCTAGGTAGCCTCCCTGGATCTATGGGTTGCAGTCTGATTGTCCTTTGCTTTACATCTAGTATCCACTTATGAATTTGTCCTTCTGAGTCTGTCTTACCTCACTCAGGATGATATTTTCTACTTTCGTCCATCTGCCTGCAAGTTTCATGATGTCATTGTTTTTCTCTGCTGAGTAGTACTCCATTGTGTATATGTACCACATTTTCTAAATCCATTCTTTAGTTGACGGGCATCTAGGTTGTTTCCAGGTTCTGGCTATTATCAAAGTCCATTTAATGAAATTCACTCTATTCATTATTATTACTACTTGAAATGAAAACCTACAAGACACAATTCAAAGCATATATATATATGTATATATATATATATGGAAATATCTCACAGATGCATCAAAGAGTATATATATATATGGAAATATCTCACAGATGCATATATATATATATATATAAATTTGTAATGGTTATTCTTGATTGTCAAATTTATAGGTTTTGGAATCATCTAATACTCTTTGATGCATCTGTGAGATATTTCCAGAATAATTTAACTGAGTATTTAAAAATTATCCTAAATTTATTTGATGGTAACACTTGGGCTGCAATGTTTGATTAAGAAAAAGAAAAAAAGCCAGCAGAGTAGCCAAATTAAACTCTCTTGTTTCCTAATAAAAAACACAATTTGCTCTGCTGCCTGACAGGTGATCAATCACATATGAATGAGTATGATCTACATATTTATATATTTCTCCATTTATTCACAAATATAAGTAGGGAGCAGGAAGTAGTTAGCAAGGCCATTAATGCAGAGCCACATTCTTCAGATTTTAAGTCCTCGGGGCCAAACATTGAGCATCGTTTTCTTAAAATATTACTTATTTTTTCCCATGATGCATTAGAGCATTCAGAAAACAATAAAGAAATAGAACAAAACAATGAATATTGCTGGACACACACACACACATGCATACATGAATGCATGCTTGCACACATGCACAAAATATGAGAATTTTGTCCATAGATGTAGAATTATAAATTCAAGGTGTAGTTTACTATCAAAAGATAGTAAACTAAAATTTCTCAAACCTAGGGAAAGAGATGGTCACAGAGTTATAGCGGTATCTGCAGTAGCAAACAGATGAAACTAGAAAAGAAATTTCTNATGTCATTTTACAGTCAAAACACTGAGTATCTAGAAAAATAAATATAGAGAACAGCAAAAGAAAATGACCCACCTACATATAAAGGAAAATTCACAACAGCTATACATTTTATAATAACAATAGAAGCCATGAAGATTATGAACAATTTATAACAAACTCTTAAAGATAGTATTTGCCAAGTCCCATTATTATATCCATCTCAGATGCACTATGTAAGTGAATGAGCAAGAAGAACTTTCTTTGAAAAATACATAATAAGCCGTCACTGTAAAAGAAGACTTGTCACCCTACAGGCCTATATAACCACATGCATGAGGTCACAGGAGAGAAGAAACTTTAAAAGAAGACTAGATAAGAAAATCAAGTTAGGAAAAGTAACTTATGTAAAACAAAAAAAACAGGTCTTTCTGGTGTGTATACAGAAGAAAACAGGAAGGGAGNGAGCTGTGAAAAGCACATGTTCCCTCCTCTCATAAGCTGCTTTTGCATGAGGTCAAGGATCCTAGGAGAGTCATTTTATTCCCCTTTGCAGAAAGCTTCCCTAATAAACTAAAGGCCTCATACTAGGATCTCTATATTAGCTGTTTGTCTTTATCAGTGACAAAACACCATGACCAAGGCAGCTTATAAAAGAAAGGGTTTAATTTGGCTTCCAGTTCCAGACGGTTAGCGTCCATGATGGCAGAGCAAAGTCATGGTGGCAGGAACAGATGACAGCTTATATCTGCAAGTATGAAGCATGAAGAGTATATCAGGAAGACAACAAATCTTTTAAAATTTCAAGACTTCTATTGGTCTATACCTCCTTCAATACCTCTTCTATACCTCCTTCAATAGGGTCACATCTCCTGATCTTTCCCAAACAGTTATGCCAAATGAAGAACAAGTACTCAAACACATTAGCCTATGTAGGGCATTATCATGNAAANCATAGTACCACAAATTCTAAAGCTAAATTAAGTTCCACGTTACTACCCTCTTGACCANACTTCTAAAATGGTGAAACATTGAGGAAGGTTCCCTACCATGCCCAAATCACGGGACAGTAAAATCATTTCATACATTTTGATGTAGAAGAGATTGCAGTTAAATTGAATAGTGTCTATGATATTATCAGAATAAAAAGATTTGGGATGCATCACTCTAGAATTGACTGCATAAACATTTAATATATAAGAGAAAACTACACAGAACAATCACTAACATTTTGAATACTTTACTGACAAAATTTGGAAATAATAAGAAAACAGTAAAATTTAAGTACAGGTACAGAAACATAATTGTCAAACTATACTGTGGTAAATCAGATTATGATTTAAAAAAAAGAAATAATGTATATCTTTTCTTTTTCACTTACCATTTTTATGGCATTTTATATGACACACGATTTTAAGAGAACTATCAGTAGAATCCCATAGAGAATAATACGCACACACACACACACACACACACATACACACACAATTTCCATCAAATGCTTCTTTCCATCAGAAAAGTTGACATTGACTCATGCATTTTTAAAATATTCCATTTTTATTAATCATTAATGATACTATTACTTAGAAAAGGCATATTTTGTCTTCAACTTTCAATTTCTCATTCANTTAAATGAAAAAGCAGTGATTTCCAAACCTTCCTGGTTCAGGCAAAAGCTTATTTGACNCTGAGGCTAAAAAAATTAATAGTAAATATGTGCTGTAATTGGAGGATATGAAATATATTTAATAATTTTGTTTTATTTACACATGTATAATCACAAAATAGCAAAAAGTATAGTTTTGTATTGCAATTTTGAATGATTCAAATATTATCACATATGTAATTACAACACACATTTTTTAATAAATGTAGACTTTGAAAAACGCAGTAGATGATAATTAACACAGAGGTTTGTAGCTGAACATTATGCAGACTGTGAGAAATTTGTAATGTTCAGCCCTGGATAGAATGTTCTTATCACACCCTGTCACTCAAGGATCAGGAAGAGGAAGGAGAAAGACTATTAGATCCAGAGGTGTCAAGACAATGCGAAGGAAACAGCAATACTCAGAAACACCAGGGAGTACGGACATACAAACTCACAGGGACTGTGACAGCAAGCATAGGACCTGCACAAGCTCAATTCAGACACAACTCCCGTATGGAAGAGGGGNAGTAGATACAAAGTCCCACGCCTAGCAAAGAAGTCTCATCTTGTCATACCTACCCATGACCAAAAACAAGATGGTAGCAATAAANATGGTAATGTGGACAGGGGAGAGGTCAAGAGACCTCAAATCTATGCAAAGAACTACAGGCAAATAATGACTACTGAGAGATGGAAAGAAAGTCTTCCACAGGAAGAGGCANACCAAAATGTCATCCCTGAAAAGATTCATGTTAAGTCAAGAAAATAATATGTAATATGTAATAGTCAGTCCAAAGTTCTTTGTTTCATCCACAATAAAATAGCTAAAGAAGCTCATCCTATTCGTGCTGTGTATGTTCTCTCTCTGGTGACATGGGCCTCAAGTTTAACCAGACACTGACTGGCTACTCCCACATGTTCTGCNCTACCATTGCCTCAGCATATCTTGCTGGCAGGACAGATTGTAGGCAGAGGATTTTGTGCCTGGGTTGGTGTCTGGGTTTCTCTCTGTGTAGCCTGCAGAGTACCTTCTTGCATCAAAGAGACTAGAACATCTATNGGGGTGAAGCCTCCATGCAAGCACCAGCTCGANTTCTCTGTATTCAATGAGCTGTGTGGATGTTGTCCACAGCAATGGGGCCCCACAAAAATCAAATACGACTGGCAAAAAAAGAAAAAAGAAAAAAAAAAGAACAAAACAAAACATTGGACCCTGTCTAGTCGTCATCAGGGAGGCATCACCCAGGAACTGTTGAGAGCAGGTGCAGAGACCCATAACCAGACATTATACTGAGAAAGAGTTAAGAAGGGATCTAGGACATCAGAAGAACATGGCCCACTGAATCAACAGGCAGGGATCATGAGTTCACAGAGACTGAAGAGGCAAGCATGGGGNCTGAACTGGTCCGCACCAGGTCCTCTGTGTATANGTTATANTTGCTAGCTTGATAATTTGGTGTGACTCCTAACAGTGGGAGCAGGTGTGTCTCTGACTGTTCTTGGGACGNTTTTATACCTTTTGGGTTGCCTTACCTTGCCTTATCATATCTCATTTAGTTGTGTTTGGTTGTTATCTCTTGGAGGTCTTTTCTTTTCTGAAGGGAAAGCGAGAGGGAGTGAATCTGAGGGAGAGCTGTGGTAATGGGTCTCTGGGAGGAGTGGAGGTAGGGGAAACTACAGTCTGAATGTATTACATGAGAAAAGAATCTATTTTTCAATTAAAAAATAGCTAAACTTTATGGAGCTATAAACCAGAAAGTCTGCAGACTAAAAAACATAATAATGCTTAATATTGCTCAAGACAATTTTATCATTTGCATACTAAAAATTTTATGCTGTTATGTATAAGCAAGGAAAACAAAACTGAAGCCTATCATATAGAAGGAGAAGTTGAAAATGTGGAGACAGCTACAGATAAACAGAAAACTGCTCGTANTGAACCTTCTGTGATAATACCATAACTGCTGTGCTTCCTCATTTTTCTGTTATTAACTCTCCCACTGGCTGTATGGTGACTTGGCTGCAGTTAATGGAATCCACGTNAAGTCAAATGGTGCCAGCCAAGAAAAAAGGAGAAAGGCTTGGAGATTTCCGTCCAGAGTGAAAACGAGGTTGCTTCATACTTAAATATAGGACACTATTCAGTTGACACAAATCCCGATGAGCTTTCCTTGCTTAAGGTATTAGGCCAGACAAGGATTAACACGTACAAAATCTGAATAAACTTGTTTTCTTAGCATAGTATTTAGTGGTTTTAAAAACAAGTGGATGGAAACTTCCTTTGATAAAACCATTTTTCAGTCATTATCAATATGTTAAATGACATTACCTTTAAAAATACATGATTATACATATTCATTTCAAATTAAGAGTTGATTTTTGTTTCCAAAATATTTTTTTAGTCAATTAATACATAAGAGATGTGTTTTATATATTTTTAAATATTATTCAACATTTAAGTCTGAATATCTGAACATTTCTATTAAAATTAATATTAAACATAGCTAAACAGATTTATGAAATCCAAAATGCAGATGAATTGTAATTACTACAAGTACAATCATTTTCAAAGATGGGCCTAAGTTTCATCCTGTAATCTCTTGAGCCTTACAGCTGCTTAGCCCTGTCAGACTAGCTTTGGGTTGCACGCTACCCTGATTGTTCTGGCTGATCATTTTTTNTCTAACATCAGGGAGGGCCATGCAACAAACCTCATCTGTTTACATTTGTAGTAGAAGATTATTATTAAATATTAGTATAAAATTATTTNGTAATGCTATCATCCCCTGAGTTTTCTTTTATCATGATTTCCATTTCATTGCCATAAATATTTTTAAATGAAAGGTCAGCTTTGTTAACAGAAAAATGTCGAGATGGAATTTCAGTCCTGCTAAGCTGTGTGATTTTTAAGCCAGTGTTTAATTGATGAACAGATATTATTCTATTTTATTTTTTCATAGAAATATAGAAATATTCTGAATTTATTTCCCACCTAACTTCTGAAATTATTCACTATAACCATCAGTACTGATAATTATNGTTTTCGTAGCCAAGTATATTAATAAAAGGTTCTGTGTAATGGGGTGGNCCTTAAATCAAATCAGTTATTGGTTTCTTGGTTACTTGCACAAGGTTTGTGCCAGATTGAATTAGCATATTTTACAGGCAGGACACTATTGTACATCAAAAGATTTGTGGCTGTGTTGTTATGTTTCTANTTTGGTAGCTTGCAAAGACCTTTCTGTACCAAAGACAATTGCATTCAAGGATGAAGGCTAAGCATGAGCACCGGTTCGAACTCTCTATGTTAATGAATTGTGTAGGTGTTTTCTTCAGTTTCTTCAGCAATAGTGGTTTTCCATCAGTTTATGAAGAGAAGTTTATATTCTAGTTAACAGTCAGGTTGTTTGGGGATTCCTCTGGGATCCATTGAGTAAAACACTAAATTAGATATAACCTATTCCCAGGTACTAGAAGCTTCATTTGGTGATAAGAGGTGGTCAGTTGAGACACCATCTNCACTATTATTTGGTAATTTCATTTAGATTGCCTTCATATATGTCTCTATATTAGGAAGGTTGTACTGTATTAGGTTGTCATACTACCCTTCAAATGCCCTTTAGTTTTAGCTATCTCTTCTGATATTTTTCACTTGTTCNGCTCTTTCCTCTGTTTCCCTGCTTTATCCTTCTCTTCTAGCCCCCTGACCCACACATTGATATCTATTCTAATTCACCTTCCTTAAGAGAGCTATCTGTCCCCACAATCTCTTACTCTATACCTTCCCTCCATAATGCTACTGAATGCAGCCTGATTACAAGTGACTTAACAGCTAATATCCCCATGTAAGCAAAAGCATACCATATTTGTCTTTCTGGGTCGTGGCTGCCTCAATCTGGATGATATTTTTTTTTCTAATTCCATCCACATACCTGAGAAGNTAATATTTTTTTGAAGTTGATATTTTTTAAAGAGCTAAGTAATACTTTGTTGTATAAAAGTACTATATTTTCTTTATCCACTTTTGTGTTGAGGGACATCTAGATTGTTTCNAATTTTGGGATATTCTGAATAGAGCAGCAATGAATGTGGTTGAGCAAATGTCTCTGTGGAAGGATGAAGCATCTTTTGGGTATATGACCAAGAGTGGTATGGTTGGAACTTGAGGTAGATCCATCCCCATATTCCTGAGGAACTGCTAAACTGATTTCCATAGTGACTATACAAGTTTGCACTCCCACTAGCAGTGGATCAGTGTTCCACTTACTTCACATCCTTGCTAGCATGAACTGTCACTTGTTTTATTTTTCTTAGCCATTCTGATGGGTGTAGCTTGAAATCTTAAAGTAGTGCTGATTTGCATTTCCCTGTTGTCTTAGGATGTTGAACACTTCTTTAAGTGTTTATCAACCATTTGAGTTCCTTTTATTGAGAATTCTGTTTAGATTTGTACCCTCTTTTTCCATTTGTTTATTTGTTTTGTTGATATCCAGATTTTTGAGTTCTTTATATAACTTGGTTGTTAGCTCTCTATCAGATATGTAGCTTGTAAAAATATTTTCCCATTCCATAGGCTACTGCATTGTCTCAGTAATGGTATCCCTTGCCTTATAGAAGCTTTTCCTTTTCATGGTGTCCCATTTATTAATTGTTGATCTTAGTGCCTGCACTCTTTGTGCTCAGTCTAGTAACTTGCCTTCTGTGCCAATGCATTGAAGGCTATTTCCCACTTTTTCTTTTATCAGGTTCAATGTATCCAGTCTTATGTTGAGGTATTTTATCCATTTGGACTTGAATTTTGTGCGGAGTGATAGATATGGATCTATTTGTATTCTTCTACATGAAGCCATTAAGTTTGGTCAGCCCCATTTGTTGAATATTATGTCTTTTATGGCATGTATATCTGTCTTCTTAATAAAAAATCAGGTCTGCATGTGTGTGTAGACTTACATCTTGATCTTCAATTAATTTCACTGATCTACATTTTTTTTTGTGCCAACACCACACAGTTTTTATTATAATATCTCTATAATACAACTTGAAGTCAGGGATTTATGTGTGATGGTCTTTCTGTAATGCTGTGACTATGTGTTTCTCTCCTTGGTTGATAAGTAAAGCTGTTTGGCCAATGGCAAGGCAGAATAAAGTTAGACAGTCCATTAAAACTGAAGACAGAGATGATAATGGGTGGAGTCAGGGCAGGATCCAGCCTGCCTCCCAAAGAGCAACATGCCAACCAACCGGTAATAGCACGGGCACATGGCAATACATAGATTAATAGAAATGGGTTAATTTAAAGACATAAGAGGTAGCTAGCAAGAAGCCTGAGCCATAGATTGAACAGTTTGTAATTACTATAAGCCTCTGTGTGTTTACTTGGGACCAAGCAGCTGTGGGACAGGAAACTATTAGCTACAAGGGATACCTCCTGCAGTTCTCTAATTATTCAGTATTGTTTTACCTATCCTTGTTTTTGTGTGTGTGTGTGTGTTTCCATTGAAGTAGGAAATTGTCCTTTCAGGAACTGTGAAGAATTTAGTTGAATTTTGCTAGGAACTGTATTGAATTTGTTGGAAAGAAGTAGATTTTTTCTAAATGGAGAGGAAATATTCCATTTTTCAGAAAACTTTGTTAGGTTCAAGAGCTAAACAACTCAAAACCCTCAGGTTATCCGTGAAACTGATTACATATAAAGAGCCACTCTATTCCCAAGGATATATAGTNTACCCCACTATCAAGNTATATTCTCAGACAAGCTGAGCTATCTAGAAGGGACTCAGATCCTCNGANTTGCTTAGAAGAACGAGAGGTGAGTGAGGTATATGGAAGAGGCTCAGATCATCTAAGCTGACTGAGCAAGTTTCCAAACTNTTGTACCATTTGCAAGCNATGCAGTGAACTCTACATCTACGATTTCAGCTTTCATGAACTGTCAGCAATAGTTTATTATGAATATTTTTAGAGTCATTTCTGCTCCTATATGTCCTCACCTATATTTCTNTAAGAAATACAAGTAAAATACCCCAGATCAACAAATNCAGTTGGACTTTGATGACATTCNTATATTTGTCTGTCATTGCTTCCCTATCTGGGCTGAGTAGACNTTTGCTTACATCTGTGCAGGAAAAGGATAGTACAACAGAGCATCAGTGAGTGATTCCTTACTTTGGCTTGGCTTGTGGGTGTCCATGGGGGATTGCCATGTTTGTCTTAGCTGATGTGTGAAGACTCATGCTAATTATGGACAGAATCCCTTGGCTGCAGTGAAAATAAAATGACATCAAAGTCAGGAAGCGTTTTGCTTTTTTACTCAATTTACCTTCACTCTTTCTCCTGAGTTTGTGTGGCCTGATTCTATAAGTACTGAATCCATTGCTGATATTAGAGCTAGCTCCTTTGTGTAAAAGTAGCACNAATCTTAAAAGGTCTTATTAATAAAAAACATGGAGCCAGATATTGGTGTGACTTCTGAAAGATCAGAGAGACAGAACATGCCACAGCCAACCTCACCTTGCCAACTCCTCAGCTGATCTTGTTTCCTCAGACTGAAGGCTTCTGAGTCCTCATCTGGATGGATCTCAGCTGAACTGCTGTTAAAAGCCTAAAAGCTTAAAAGCCTGTAGTTCCTAGTCCTCACACCTTATATACCTTTCTACTTCCTGCCATCACTTCCTGGGATTAAAGGTGTGTGTCCTTCCCAAGCAAAGACATGGGNTCTCAAGTGTTGGGATTAAAGGCCTGTGTCTCCATGCTTGGTTCTGTTCCCTAGTGCCACTGTGAACTCACAGAGATCTATACAGACCCTGCCTGCTAGGTGATAGGATAAAGGGCGTGTGTTAACAAAACATGACATTTGTGTTTATTACTAGCAGCTGACCTTCTTCTTCTGACCCTCAGATAAATTTTATTGGGAACACAGATAAATTATCACCACACCTTTGGGTTTCTACTATAGTCTGAAAACCAGGAATCCTAGAAGTCTTTGACACCAGATTGAGCCTGCTGAGGTATACCATCTTCCTTAGTAACAACTGGATACTGGTTCTCTCCATGTAGGACAGCCATTTGTTGGTCTACTTTGGCCTTATCATGTAAGCCAATCTATTAAATCCCATTTTAATTAATATAAATCTANTCCCTTTGTTATTCTGAGAACCTGGACTGATACACAGATTAAAAAAAAAAATTCTACAACAAAAACACTTATCCTTACAATCGTTGTGATGGAAAATTAAAAGCTTGTTTCATTTTCACTACCTTCATTGTGTGCTTATTTTGATTATTAATAATTTTGAACTTTGANTATAACTTGATTTTCAACTTGTCAAGACTCCAGAGTCAGTTANGAAATGTGCCTCTAGGCAAGTCTGTGGAGTCTACCTTAACAAAATTAGAGTCTGGACATGGCTGTGAGTCATTATCTATACCTGACTGAAATGGGACGGCTCACACTGACTGTGAGTGGAACTATTTCATAGGGTTGAGTCATCTTGAATTGGAATAAGAAAGGGAAATTGTGCTGATGATGAGAATTCATATGATATTGCATCCTGATTATGGTCTTCCCAATTTCTGTCTCCATGAATTTCAGGCCATAATAGACAAAACCCTTGACCTACCTGACAAATAAAACTCCTTTCCTTAAGTAGCTTTTGTATGATAGTTTTCAGTATCAAGGAGACAAGATAATACATGTATAGTAACAATATGTAGGAAGTTCAATACATAATAATCATAATCAAATAATGTGTGTCAAGTTCAATGTGTTCTTTAATTATACCTTAAATATCTCATTTCATCAATCCTGAATGCTTACGTATTCATCTTAAAAAAATAAAAGNTATAAATTTGACATAGTCTCATTTCTCTTANGCAGTTATAATTCATAAATATTAATTTNATTATTCTTCACTCCAGAAAAGTGAATATAGATATCCAGCTTCATATTTTATTGTCTTTAAAATTCCTCAATGATCATTTGTGAAATTTTCTCTTGCAGAGCTTGTGTATGTATAACTTTCTACCTGTGCATAGTTAAGTGCATGGGGAGCATAATGATATAAAAACATTTATGAAGTGGTTATGCTCAACAGAGTGAGGGTCTCAAGAACTCTGTGCTCAAAGAACATCGTGTGATTGTAACATATTTTGTCAAGAACTCCCTGAGGAACTATAGGTTGTGGTGTCTTTGTCTGTGCTTTCACTGATAAATTGCTCATGCTGTGGTCAATATCCTTCCCCCGACACCCAGTCAAGAAATTCCATTTAAAACACAGTTTTATCCCTTGAAAAGACACTAATACCTTGGCAGTCTTATGCAAATGTTCTACTTGACGTTCTGACTCATATAATTATTGAGTACTTTTCATATCCTCTGATAATATCTCTCTCTATTCATTTTTCATCGTTCATTAAAAACCTCTATTTTTTGTTCAGTAATCCTTAACATGCTTTCCTTTTTACTTTTGTTCTGTTGAACAAATTTTTGTTTGCATGAAAATTACGAAATTTTACTCTAAATAATGCAGAAAACCACAACTGACAATAGAAAAATAATGAATTCTGCTGTTTGGAGNTAGCAGCAATAAGCTTCAAGTAAATATGTGATTAAAAGGACAAATATTTTCAAAAGATAAGTCGTCTTTTTTAACTCTCACTCAAGAAAAATTATAACTCATTAAATGCAAAATATTAAGAATATGAGAAAACAAATTTTATACAGTGTGATTTAATGTTACTAGGTCCTAAATAAAGATCAATTGCAAAAAAGACATTTTTTGAGATGTCATTTCAGATATGCACTAATTAAGTTCAAGGCAATGATCAATGAAGTTATAATGAGAAGTTAACGGGATCATGTTAAGAGATAGAAATGTTATTTTATTTAAGTAAATCACTTTTGCATTAAAACAAGATAATAAAATTAGGACTTTGATCATTATATTTTAGAGTGTTCCAGTTTTAACAGATACAAATATAAATGTGATATCCAAGATGATATTAATTACTTTTTATTTCTAGTTCTCTAAGTGTTCATTTTAATTTTTTATATAATAAATATTATTAGACTTTCAAATATTATGACATTTATTTTCTGGACCATTACACAATGCCTACAGTAATCTCATAATATTAAATATATTTAAAGAAATACATCAATGGAATGAAGCTTTATAACCAGGAAAATGAATAAGAATTTTCTATGGTTGACTGATATTACTTTCTTTTGTGGGTTAGTTTTGTTGTCGTTTGTTTTTGCCAAATGTAGTATTTTGGGTGATTATTTCAGGATTTCACACAATGCACCCCAATAACACTAGCTTCCCAATCTTTTCAGGTTCACCCCCAACCCTTGTGCCTTCTCCAAAAGAAATACATCAAGTCCAATTTGTGTTGCCTATATACTCATTGGCACATGATCAAACTCCCAAGTGGCCAGCACCTTAAAGAAATTTTGGTCCTTCCCCAAATACCTGTCAAAAGCCATCAATTGTGAAGAGCTACAATTCTGCATCCCAATCATAATTTTTAAGAGCTTTCACCAAAGGATTAATGTCTAGACTGTTTCTTTTATATGGGGGTGGGGTCAGAGGGAGAGATTGTCACAGAAGCCTTCAGTGTCTCATTCTCAACTGAAGATCTGCAGTCATCAACACNACTACAAAACCCTTGTTCNAAACAGCCAGTGGCAGCACAAATCATGGACACCCACATGGTTTCTGCAAAAGTACACACCACAGACATCAGCATTACCCTATGCTACATCACAGTCCACAGACCCTAACCTGGCCCTTGGTACCAGCACAGGCCNCGCACATTATTAACTGGCCTCTGACAGCAACATGCATTAGAACATCAATATGACTTCAGGTGTCAGCACAGACATCTACATGGCCTTCTGTGGTAACAGGGACAAAGGACTTCAAAGAGCCCTAGACTGCAGCATGGACCATGGACACCAACATGGCCCTCAGCAGCAACATACATCACATACATCAACATGGCCTCAGGTAACAATACAGGGCATCACATCAACATGGAGACATAGCACCAAAATGGCCTCCAGTAATAGGTTTTCCCAGGGACACCAACATAGAGTCAGGCAGCAGAATAAAGATATTTTTGGTTGGATTTTATTGACATTATTTATCCTGAGGGAAAGTACATGAATACTGTCCCTAAAATGAACTATTGATTGATTTTCCCTTAACTGTATTGCTTGATACTTTGGTTAGTCTTAATTATATTTTGTATCATCTTTAAAGAACTGTGTGGTCTCTGCTCTGGTTTATTGTACTCAGTGGATAAAGTAGTGCTTTGCAGAAGAAGTATAAAGGCATAAGTTCATATACCCAGCATCTATAGAACCTCCTGTATAAGACATGGACAAGAGTCACTCTAGCCAGTAGGTGAGCTGAAGTATCAGTGATATATCCTGTCTCAAAACCTGTGGAATAATAGTGTTTCAAGACACATTATGGGGACCTTCTTATCTACATATGAACACACACAGGCAGTTTTCATATTTCTTCTTCATTTTTAAATATATTTTATAAAAGATTAAATTAATTTTATCACACTATGATTTAATTACAGAATTTATCCTTTCTTTAAAATTCATTTAGGTTACCTGGAAAGATGGCATAAGAGCACTTGCTGTTTTTCCAGAGGACCCAAGTTCATTCCCAATATACATATAAAACAATATCTATAATTCAAACTTTTTATTGTTGTTTCAACTCCTCAGATAGTCTCCCAGAAGTGTTCTTAATATGGCTTTCATACAATACTTCCCTACCACATCCTTTTACCAGTCTCTTCTCAGAAACAGTCTTGTGTGGAAGGAATCNCAGCGTACNTAACTTTGTAATCAGGTCAAGANGGATGCTTTATTAAGCAACTGAGTAACTACCTGCCTCCCTCAAACAATAATTTTGTGAAAATAAAACTCTGTTCAATTTATATCTCTCCTGAATATATTCTTTAGCTCCTTTTCAAAATCAGAAGCCCTACTGGAATGAACATTCTAATAATCCATTTCATCTTCTGCTTGATTTATCTTCTTTTTTTCTAAGTTCACTCAGTTTATGTTGGACTTCCTGCTGAGTATTCTTGATGCAAACTCAGAATCCCCAATCAAATTTACACTATCATTTTTATTTTGTCACAACTTTCTCTATAAATGTCTATCTTATGTGTCCTTATTTTTTCTATTTATTTCCCCTGGAAAATTTGTCAGNAAGTTAGTCCCAAGGTATACACTTACAGAACTTTGGGTACAAAATACAACTAAAATCCTTTGAAATACTTTACAATTTTTGAAAAACTCAAACAAAAATAGTTTTTTGACAAAAATTTTATGTTTATTACATCAACCAAATTATAAATAATATATATATTATACAATCTATATGCATATATTATATGTGTATATTATAGAGAACATCTATATATACAATTATAGTAATATTTTATATATATATATACATAGCCAATAGTATATATTATATATGCATCTTGATCCTCAGGTCCAAATTTCTTAGGCTTATGAGACATTTACTGTTTATGTATGTGTTAATATTTGTTTGAATGTACCAAATAACTTGAAAGGGGGAGAGAAAACAAGCTCCAAGCAGCCATAAAGGTAAAAGATAATGGTGTGCCCATGGAACTCTGCCTTTTCCTTGATCCTATAGAAATTTACTACAGCCTTACTCAATCTTCAGCCTTGACTTTCTGTTCCATGACCAAAGTTCTTTCTTTAGCAAAACTAATAATATTCCTGGTCGGTTATAAACTTTATAT
>LZPO01097623.1:0-11098 GCA_001675575.1 Neotoma lepida
CCTGGCCTATCAAATTGGGGTAATGCATTTGGGAATTCCTACTATTCTGGGTTGCTATTGACATCAATTAGCATGAGAACCCAAAACCATCCTTTATTTTTGCTAAGAACTGAGAGCCATTTTACTGTCCCATGCAAGGGGACCTCTGGATTCCATGAAAGCAAAGCACTAGACACAAAGGGCTCCAGGGACTGCACAAGGATTGGAACCCTGCGGCCTGCAATTATATCANTGAGTTCAGATAAACCAAACCCGGAAGGTCATGGCCTGTGATGCACTGGCCTCCCAATATCCTCCAGTGTAGCTATCTGCAAACACTACAGTAACTATCAATCTAGTTCATAAAACTCAGGTTTGCAAGAAATGTAGTTTTATTTCACTACAACTCAGCACATATTCTGTTTGAAACCTCATTCTGCTTGAAGGCAGAAAATGTAATTTTAGTCAATTTGGGGTAAACTTAACATGTCAGGTTTCAGTGCAGATATTTTCCAGTTTCCTCCCCCTGCTGCCTTTTCCCAGGAGTGGCATCAGAGTCCGGGAAGCCTTGTGCAGCATCCCAGTAATAGTTCTGTACAAAAGGAAGGAATTCATCCCTCAGCTCCTGTTTCTAAGTGAAGAAGCATTTGCTGAGCCAGGGTGATGNACCAGTCCTCTCTCATGGAGCCTCAATCATTTATCTAAGAAAGGATGCAGCCCTGTCGGGCTCAGCCCTGCCAGCTTTGGAATCTCTACAGAAAACATCCACTCTGCTCCCCTGTCCCCTCCTCAGGAAGACTAGAGCTGGCCTCTTCCTTCTATGCCTCCTGTATCCATGGAGCCTACATATGTGGTATATGAAACCCCTCGTTTTCACTGTACGCTGCCACAGCTTCACACCACACTTCTCTGTCACTGAGATACTCAGATTTATGACTGATGGACTCTTTGATGCTTTAACAAGTTAGGTGACAGGCAGATAATGCCATTGATTAGCCCCCTCCGTCTTTATGAGTGATGCCTCAGAAGCTCACAACCACCTGATATGGGTGCTGAAAACCAAACTCATGTTTTCNGCAAGAACAGTATATGCCCTTAACCACAGAGCATCTTTCCGGTCTCCACACCTGCTCTTATAGGGACATTAATCCCTGTATTAGGGACCATATTTACTCAGCATGACACATTTCGACTTGATTGCCAAGACCCAATTTCCAAAAACAGTCACATTCCCAGGTACTAGGGGTTAAGACTTCTACTTATCTTTCTAGGAGATAAGTCAATTTACAACCCTGCTTTGAAGATAGATAGATAGATAGATAGATAGATAGATAGATAGATAGATAGATAGATAGATGACAGATAGATGATAGATAGATAGATGACAGATAGATAGATAGATAGATAGATAGATAGATAGATAGATAGATAGATGACAGATGACAGATAGATGACAGATAGATGATAGATAGATAGATGACAGATAGATAGATAGATAGATAGATAGATAGATAGATAGATAGATGACAGATAGAGACTTTATATATATATATANANATATATATATATGGATTAATCACCATCTTTCCCTCTCTTACTGTTTCTCACTCACTTTCTCTCTCCCACTATTCTTTATTCTACAGACCAAAACTATTTGTAAGTCTGGCCAGATAGGGATAACAGGAGCTTTGGTAGCTATTCTGCTACATTTTCTCTTAACTGTATATAGCCCATGGTCATTCATTTCCATGATGCCTTTGTCTCTTGGCTTCTGGACTGTCCCTCCATAGAAGATGGAGGTCACTACTTTAGGGGCAGGAAAAGAAGGGGTCCAGAGGAAATGTATGGAGAGAACCANACATCTCTTGATATCCTCCTGATGTATGTAATTTTCATTCAGAATTTTCTTCTGAGTCTTCAAGTGTTTTCTCTAGTTCTTTGTCTTTCTGTTTTGAGGTCCTTTGGCTTTGGAAATTCCCATAAAGAGAAAGGATAAAATATGAAAGACTGCCATGTGTTTAGAAAAGCCTCCCACCCTGTAGAGGCTTTGCAGGCTCAAGTGGGGAAAACCAGAGTAGCATATCTCAATTTAAAGACAAAGGTATCCCCCCATCATGGTATTGCTGGGCATGAGAGAATCACTCTGACTACAGATCACCCAGAGACAGCTGTGGTCCTAACTGGAGGCACACTTCAATNGATGTAGCTCATGTCTCCAAATGCTTTTAAAATACAGACATAAATGTGAGCCACATAAATTTTCATCATAGTCCTATCAGCATTTTCAGCAGTTGCAAATACAAGCTCTCTTTTGACAAATATAAAAATCGCATGGCCTTTAGAGTTACTTGAAATCTCAAAGCAGATAAACTATGCTGAAAAGGAGTGACGAAATACAGAGAGGTCCAGCTTAGGCTGGTCCCGCTCCTGACTGGCTTTATAATGATGCAGAATTAGCCAGATGACATGCTACCCAGCAGAAACCATAGCTGAGTCTAGGACTTTCCACATCTCCTCAGGCTAGAGAAAGGGAGTTGCTTATTCTCAGGCTCTGGGGCTTGGNTAATGGTAGCAGTAAGCTGGAGCTCCCAGTAATCCATGTCATCACAAGAGCACAGTGCTGCAAGCTGTGGCACTCATGTACCACCCAGGTGNCATTCTAGGGACATAGCATCCTCATCAATTGAGGAACATCTCTAAACTCTTGACCCTGTCGATCATGAGCATCTCTCTCTACTACAGGCTCTGAGGATTCTACTCTTCCCCACCAGGGGGCATGTGCTCTCTTCCTGTCCAGTGATGAGACTCGCTTGGGCCTATAACAAAGTCTGAGAGAATGGGTCCTAGGGAGACACGTTTAGAAGCTTGTGAAAGGGGGACAGGAGATGAATGGAAGAGGTTCTGACAAGGAAGAACAGTTTGCAAAGGACCTCAGGAGAGATGTCAGCAACATGAAAATTCACTGAATGTTGAAGAGGCCCTGGGCAGATCATGTATAAGGGAAACTGGAGAAAACACCAGGCATGTCAAAGACACTATCCAAGCCTTGGGTCTGCTGCTGACCCATGTGATTAGTCAAATCATCCAACAAAAGCAAACCTCAGTGTTGTTGTGTGCAGAATGAACCAGACCACTGAGAAGTAACATGGGGGGGGGACATAGATGTGTATAAGAGACAGGCTGACCCATGTGATTAGTCAAATCATCCAACAAAAGCAAACCTCAGTGTTGTTGTGTGCAGAATGAACCAGACCACTGAGAAGTAACATGGGGGGGGGACATACTTCCATGTGAAGATGCTCGCCCAGGGCTGACTTCCTCTTCACCCTTTCCTTTCTTTGCCAAGTAACCTGTTAANAGTAATCAATCCACTCACACTTGGGATGGAGAAGTCAGGCTGAATCCAGTTAAGAAAGAGCTCATTTNCCTATCACTTCTTCCCTAGCTTTTTCCTCGGGTATCTCTGAGGTATTGTCCCAAAGCCAGACTGACTGACTACCAAACATCTTTGACCTTGAGAATCTCCACCCATGAACTGGTATGTAACTGGTGGAGCTTGTGAGATAGATCCTGGTGATAAGGACCACTCGGGATCGATGTGGCAGCTGCTCTGTCCCTGGAAGCATCCTGACTGCACTTAGCTTCGGAGGGGGATGCCGATGCTGAGACTGATCCGAAGCTCTATCCAGAAGATGACAGATTGCTGCTGCACTTACTCCACCCCAGCCAAGTAGATGAAGTAGGTTCCATCACAGAGGGAGGAAAAAAATGTTCCCTTGGGAGGCTCATTACAAATACAGTTCTGGGTGAATGAAGGAGTTAAGCCTGCTGTTAACCTTTAGAAGCAGGGGAAAAAAATAGACAAGAAATATGGTTGAGGTCTCCAGTTAGCAGTTTTTTAAAAAATCTGTCAGATTTAATTAAATCATCAAAAGTGCCTTTTAAAGGGCTCTGTGTGGNTGTCCTGCATGGTNGAAGGAACTCGATCCAAGAGGCAGGCAGGACTTTGGGGGTATGCCAATTTCTGTCCTTTCCCAGGCAGAGAACACACGTCAGCCCAGTGGTACTCATCATTATGTGGCCCCAGAAGGCCATCAACTGCAGAGTTGGCCACGGGTTCTGAGGCTCAGCAGGGTGTGGGAGTTCTGCCAAAAGTCCAATACCCACATTTCTCTCTGGTGAACTGGCCTAGACTTTGTCTACATTGCTGTCTCTGCATTGTGTTGATGGAGTTCCTAAGCTCCAGTCTCTCTTTCCTTTATATTCCCTCATAGCACTAGGAAAACAANGGATAGGGCTCAAATTCCATTCTCTAATTCAAAAGACACCTATTTAATGAGACATCTCTATTGTCAAAAAAATAAACTCATATACCTATTATTATGTTTCTTGTATGCATATCTATTATTTCACAATAGTACATGTACAATCATCATAATATATACTTATTTATGAGCCTGGCGCTGTTATAAGCACTTTATGTATCTCCAAAGTACAAAACAGATAAAAATAATAATAAAAACTAAGTGTGAAACCATGTGCATCCCATTCAACATGCTACTTACTAGATAGTCCTGGATCCCTCCATTCTAAACNGTGGAACCTCTGGGTTCCACTGAGGTTGGGAGAGGCTGTGTGACTCATATGGNCTGTTTTAGAGGATTACCCTCCAAGCCAACTTGCCATCTTTTTCATCAGCTCAGGTGTAACCACTTGCAAAAGATCATTACAGGTGGGCCTAATGACTGTTGACCTTCCTTCATAGGAGGAGGGGCTGGGAGGGTCATGAAATCCTAACCTAAGTATCCAGCCACTTCTGACAATAACTTGTATGCAATTCTGCTTTAATTGCAAGTGACCTCAGGGAAGAACTAGATTATATAGGCGGGAAAGGATTGGGGTGGNGGATGGGGGAGTGATATCCTGTGGCCATGGGTTAGTTATCATCCACGTTNGGAGCAGAGCTGCTAGTGTGACTGCTTCAAGGTCATCCACTCTCCTGTCCATAAACCCTCACCCACTTCTCTGTAAGCAAGCCTAATAAACTCATTGGTTCTCCAGGGAGAACTTTGGTAGTATGAATCATACCTTGGTTTGTTGTTTGGACATTTGGAAGACAGAGTTGATATTTTCATCTCCCCCAAGGAAGGAACACTGGCTAATGAGTTTTAAATAGAAGTGATAGACATTATCAAAGGTTGGGATATTTCATTGTTGATACAGACCCTCCAGGGAGCTCCCCTGTAATAGTCCATTGACATGAGTACAAGATCAGTCACAGTCATTTTTTATTTTAAGCAATATTGTTTGAGTTATTGGCTACTACAGCCTATTCTAGTCTCCCTTATTACATCAGTAAACTCATAGACTAGTTCCAAAAGTAGCTTCGTTCTGTGCTACCAGAATGATGTTTCAGTCATCAACAGCCCACATCTATAATGGTGGGCCCTTAAGATTGTACTAATCGGGATGTGGTGGTTTTTAGCTGGTATAGGAGCACTCTATGATGTCTTCACAATAGTGAAATCACCTAACAATGCATTTTTCAAGACATGCCCCCATCACTAAGCAATAGATGATTGTACAATTATGCTAGAATAAGGCATGAATGTGATTTTATAATTTTCATAATTTTGTTTTTGTATTATGTATTTTATTTAGCATATCCATGGCCTCTCTTTGCACAGAAATTTAAGCAAATAAATACACAAAAGAAACTTATTGATGGACACTATGAGTTAAGCATCATAATTAGGAGTCCATGTTTAAATCCTTTCTGTTTTCCCATTTAAACTTCTGTTAGGCCAATTCTCCTGCTTTTCTCTGTTCTACAATATCTTGCTTAGATAGTTCCTCTCCACCCACACCTTACAGTGCTCTTCTTACATTCAGAACTGGAGANGNGAAGAGAATGGCCAGTATCCATCTGGCCAAATGAGAGAGATCTGATGAAGCCTCTCCATGACTGTCATTGATGGTTAGTTAGAGGAGGACTTGGGAAAGGTGAAAGTGATGCTTGGGACTTTGTAGGTAATTGCACAAACAAGTAGCCACAGTTATGTCACTAGGGAGGCCACTACGTGACTACTGAATGTGAGCCTGAAGCAAAATATGTCCTGAAAAAGCTACTCTGGAGAATGAACCCATGGAGCAATCCTTATTTTGGGGAACAGAAGCAATGTATCAGTTAAGGTTCATCATTCAATTACAGAAACTCAACTAAGATGGCTTAACCAAATAGAGAATTATTGTCCCCATCCCCTGTGCAACAAGGTTCCCAGAAGAGAGTCAACAGCCCATGGTTTCATCACTGTCACAGGCTCCATCATGCCCTTCACC
The DNA here is from genome assembly GCA_001675575.1 of Neotoma lepida. Taxonomy (NCBI): domain Eukaryota; kingdom Metazoa; phylum Chordata; class Mammalia; order Rodentia; family Cricetidae; genus Neotoma; species Neotoma lepida. Next base: position 6,319 of record LZPO01097623.1, read on the forward strand.
TCATTGACAGAAGATCATGGCAGTTCTACCTTATCCTTCTATCAGTATTCCTAGCCAGAAAAAAAAACTGTAAGAAGCATAGGCAACAGCCATGACANGAAATCAGCCTTTCTCAGACATCTACTGGTTATTGGCTGCACACTGCCAAGCATGTCAGTTAAGAGCCCTGAGTCTAGAAACTGACTAGGTTCATACTCTGGCTCCACCACTGACTAGTGTGTTCATGAACTCAGTTGCTAACATCTCTGTTTCTCATTTTTCTGATTAGTAAAATAGGAGTAATGCACACTTTATAGAACCACCATGAGCACTGAATTGCAAGGTATTTGGAGCCATGCNTTGTCTGTAGTAAGTAAATATAAGTGTTTGCTAGATAAATATTAAACCAAACCTTTCACAAGAAGGTTTCCCTTTCACAAGGGAAGGTGNCTATTTCAGCTGGGTATTTTGCCATGTAGAATGAAACAGAGTTCTGATAATAAGTAGGAAAGAAAGAAAGATACTGGTTGGGTGTACAGTAAAGTCTGCCACAGAAAGTAACATGGGTAGGGACCAGGGTTTGAGGAGGATGAGTAAGGTAGTAAAAGAGGAAAGAGTCAGGGGCTATCTGGGACAAAATCCTTGGAGCTGGTGTGTACTGCAGAAATAAAGACCATTGCATCTACCTAGAGTCTTGGTCTGAAGGGGACCAACATGCTGCAGGAGGAGAAGAATACAACACAATGGATAACAAGAACTCCAGCACAGTAAACAGCTCTGCTTGCCAAGTACTTTATGGACTATCTTACTTAGTGTTCATCTGAACTTGGCAGTATAGCATAACTTCTCTCATTTTACNGATGATAAAATTGAGATTTAGAGCTCAGTAAACTGCCCAAGGGCTCGAACCCATGGCTTACAGCACAACCACTGGACATAAGCCTGAAGCAAGCTACGTCCTGGAAAAGCAACTGAGGCTGTGTGGCAATCCTCATTTGAGGGGATGGAACCAGTATATGAGGTAAGGTTCATCATTTAACTACAGAAACTCAAACTAAGGTTTAATCAAGTAGAGGCTTATCACCCCCGTAACACAGATGCCAGAAGAGAGGCAGCAGCCCCTGGTGCCATCACTGCCACGGGTCTTGCTCTTAGCTCTTCCTTCTCTCAGGTTTCCTTCAACTGCGTTAGCAAAGGACCCCTCTTTACCATAGATGCAGATACTTGAGGTCCTCTATGTAACACTGCTTTTATTCTCACTAAGAGATGCTTAGATGCTAGGGGCACTGGCATTCTGGCAGCTGACAGCTAATGATGTTGGAGGAAGGTGCAGAACCGGGCAAGGCTTGGATGAGGAGCATCATCGACAAGAAAGCAGCCAGGTGACCCAAGGTTGATGTTGGAGGCCTAGTGAAGGAGCATATGCTCTGCAGTGTGTTAACTGCCTCAAGTTCTATGGTAGACGGGTACCAGGAAGTGAAGTGGTACTGAGACACAGCTGTGAAATTCAAAGCTAGATCCCAGGTGTGGTGTGNAATAGAACCAGGAGTGGAGGTCCCAGAGAAAGTCAGGGGAGTTATGAGGATGGACCAGGGCCCTGGCATAAAGGTGGCTCCCACCCAGNTGGGAACTAGTGGGCACAGAGGGAGCTCTCAGGAAGGAGGCCTGACCTGGCTTACCTTCATAGTTGACATTCAAAATATGAATCTTGACTAGGAGTCTGGAAGCCCCTAGCTTGACTCTTTAGTTGTTATATCCAAAGGTGGGGCTGTGACAGCTAGGGCACTTAAGCAGCAGTAGCAATTTTCCAATTTCTAAGAAAGCCATTCAGTATCTTAACAACTATCTGTACATGTGCTTTTGGGGAAATGTCAGCATGAATACAAGCTGAATTTCAAACACACACACACACACACACACACACACACACACACACACTACAAAAGGACCCTGCCCTGCCCTGCCCTGCTCAGGAAGGCTCAGGAAAGACATTTTGAGAGTCACCTGGGAAGATGAGAGCTCAGGGGCTTCCCAGAGTTTCCTCCTCCCCTCTTGCTCCCAGGTAGGCAGGAGGCGGTTCTGAAGCAGTTGCAAGGNACCTGGGGACAGTGACGCAGGCTGGTTCATCTCCATCATGTTCCATCTTCCAAGTTTCTTGTCCACGAGTGCACATGAGCATGTGTGTGCACATGGGTGTGTATATATGTGTGTGCACATATGTATGCACACTTGTGTGCACATGTGTTGAGGCTAGAGAATGATGTCAAGTATCCTCCTCAGACACCCTNTACCGTATTTGTTGCATCAAGGTCTTACTGACTCTTGAGCTCACTGATCTAGCTAGACCGCCTGGCCAACAAGCCCAGGGATCTTCCTGTCTCTCTACCTTCCCAGAACTGGAATTACAGGCTTGCACTGCCATACATAACTTTTTATGTGGGTGCTGGAGATCTGAATTCGGGTCCTGGCTTGTATGTCAAGCACTTTACTAGCTCATCTCACGAGCCCTATTTCTTTCCATTTTCTAACTCATAGAGAGTCAGAGTTGTCTGGATTTGTTTGTTTGCTTGCCTGTTGTTCTCTTAACTGTCCATTTCCAGATATTAGGGGAACCAGGCAATTTTTGGGGATGGAGAGACAGGCACAGGTGAGTACTGGAGCCCCCACCTTCCTGGAACAGGCAGCTTAGAAGTCACATCTCTCATCATCTGTTAATTGCTCTGTTTCTTTAAGCATTGGGATTTTTTTTAAAACCCCAATTCTGTTTCTACCCTGTCACCTTCATCTCCACCTCCACAAGCTACTTTCTACCAACAGCAATTTCAAAATTGATCTTTCAAATGATTCTGTACGTAAGTCAGCTTCTGAACTTTAAAGGGTAAGAACATGTCTCTTGCTCAGTTAGACTGAAATACCCCTTGACCATGCTAGAGACATGCAAAGTCTACAGCCTGGATGTTATCCATCAAAGTCGTTTGGGGCTCTCCCACTTGCCAGCTTCCTCCTCTGTGATTCAGGAAAATCCTAATGCAACGCCATCTTGGCATTTCCCTTTTTCGGAACACTAACTTGCAATGATTCTCTACAGGAGTCGTGATCAAACCTTGGTCTCCCCTTTAAACTAGNATTCATCCTGTGGCTCTTTTGCTCTTGACCTTGGAACTCTAGTACAGTTGCAGGAGGNTATCACAACTTTATCCTGTCTATTTTGTCCTTCCATCTGGAGAGACTTCACTCCATCTCCACCTGTCAAATCCTACCTGTCCTTCATTGGGGAGGNGTGCTTAAATCTCACCCTCTGTAAACTTCTTTCCAAGTCCTCCNGGTGGCAGGTCCAGCCTCTCAGCCCTCTTTCACATTGCATCTGTCCCCTCTGTGACACTAGCCCAGCTCACTTCCTCCAACATGGCTGCTTTTCCCTGTCCCTTGAAAGCANCTTGCTCTATCGTGCTTTAGCCTCCCTGGATATGCTTATTTCTGGATCTGTTCCAACAACTCAAACTTATTGTCAGTAGTGGTTCTCAACCGTCATGGTTTGGATATGAGATGTCCTGTGCATGCTCGTGTGCTAAACATCTGGCCTACAGATGTTGCTGCTGTTTGGGGAGACTACAGAACCACTAAGAGGTAGAACCACGCTGGAGAGGGTCCTTGAGATTGATAGNCCAGCTCTGACTCCTCTCTACTCACTGCTTCCTGGTCTCTCCAGATGTGAGCAAGCAACTGCCACATGCTCCCATTTCCAGAAAGTCATTTGACACCATGCCTTCCCCACCATGATGGATTGGATCCTCCCAAACCATGTGCCAAAATAAATCCTCCCTCCCTTAAGTTGCTTTGTCAAGTGCTTGGTCACAGTGATGAGAAAAGTGAAAAAGTGATGGATACATTGACTTTTGCTGCAAGTTAGACTCCACCGGGATATGTTCAAAAAGCTCAGTATCTCATACCACAGCTGAACTGAGTCTCTGGGGATGGGAATTCAGTCATCTGTACTTTTTAAATCACCTGAACGNTATCAGTGTACCACCATAGCTAACACCTTGCTCTGGAGTCACTTAGAGTTCTTATCCTATCCAACTCAGGTTAGTGCTATTTCTGTCTTTAGAACTTAGTATTATGCTTATAACTAATAGCTATTTGTTGAATGAATGAATGAATGAATGAATGAATGAATGAATGAATAGATAAATAGGCAAATTGATGAAAGTGGAAATGGGAGAGAGGAAGGGACAGAGGCATAGAGGGCGAGAGGAAAGATGGGGAGAGAAGAACTATAACCAGCTGCTCTTAGGATAGGTCATGGGCCGATTTCTACTTCTAGACTTACTCTGGGAAGGAAGGTATTCATTGGCCTCCTCTAGTGATGCAGCTCCTCTACACTCCATGGTACTGGGTAAATGCCTACACAAACAGACCTGGAGCTTCACTCAGCCCTCAGGCTCTCTCCTGGGGCAGCCCTCCACCTCTGACCATAAAGCATGGTAGTCATCTAGAGCCAATGGAGNGCTAATAAAAATGGAGTTCATGACAATGGGTCGCCTCCTAATTTTCAGAGGAGCTTCGATAATCTGTTTTCAGTTTTGCTTCTAAAAATCTTAAATCTGAATCCCTACTACCAACCATTTTTTCTTGTAAGTATTGATAAATCAATTTAATGATTAAGCATAACAGCAAACTATTGATAAATCAATTTAATGATTAAGCATAACAGCAAACTAATAAAGGAAAACCTTTAGAATATTAGAAGGCAGTGTGTGGAGATTACATCTTCAGGTTATATTGATTACTTTAACTTCTC
>LZPO01097623.1:26693-46262 GCA_001675575.1 Neotoma lepida
CAGGGTTTCTCTGTGTAGCTTTGGCGCCTTTCCTAGAACTCACTCGGTAGCCCAGGCTGTCCTCAAACTCACAGAGATCCGCCTGCCTCTGCCTCCCAAGTGCTGGGATTAAAGGCATGCACCACCACTGCCTGGCCCTAATATTTTCTTATCCCTCTCTCTTCCTCATAAGAACCCTTGAAAAGGTGGGAGCTGGCCTCCCATACCCTGCTCACCTGAAACCCTGGCATTAGTAGGAGCTCCATCTGGGACACGTAAACAGATCCCCCACCATGGGCAGAGACAATGCGTAAGAGGAATTCACTAAAACTATGGGTGATGTAAATAGGAAGAGGCCTTTTGATTCATTCATTCATTATTTCATAAATCTATATTGAGCTCTTACTCCAGGCCAGGCTCTGGNGTGGTGACAGGAACTCAGTGGTGAGAGAAACCTGGATCCAGCCCGCAGCACCTCTTCACCATATCTGAAAGTATACTTCACCAAACTGAAAGTAGCAACATGTTCAGTCCTGTGTTGGACTCCCCTNTAGAAGGCCCATCTCTGAGCTGCNTTCAATCACATATTTTGTCAAAAAAATGAGAGGTTCAGAGACTTGAGAGACAGGCCCACAAGAAGCCTATGCCTCCTGCTCTAGATCAAGGCCTAGGNAACCTCCAGGCCCTGCACTGGACTCTTTTCTTTCAGCCAAATCCAAAAGCAGATGTGGAGTTTTGACATGCAAGCAGGGTTGTCCCAGGCACTTGTACATGGATGGCGCTTACAGAGTGAGTGGAGAATGATGTGGGTGGTTGCCTATATGCCTGTATCTACACTTGCCTAGCACTCCCCATTGTGTGTACTATTCTTATCAGCTCTGCAAAAGGTTTAGGGGTGTTCACAAACCCACTGTTAGAATTCCCAGCCCCTCCCCCAGCTANATGACCNCACACTCGCTGTCCAGTAGCCAGGCAAGATGCTTAGTCATCCTAGCGCCTTACATCCAACATAATCCATGGGTTTGTAATNATGTAACCTATGCACATGNGTGGCATAGCTACGTAAGCCCATATGCACATGTGNGGGGGTGGGGGGACCTATAAAAGTGGGTTCCACCTATTTCTTCTCTCTCTCTTCCTGCACGGTCATTCCATAGGCCTATGCACACCTTTTCTAGTCCCTTCCCTTAATAAACTCTTATAATGGGTTTTGTTGTGCCTCGTGGCTTCTCTCATAAGGTAAACAGCACCATTTAATAAATAACACCTACTCTGTTTAAATCCCAGTGGACGTGGGAGTTCTGGTGGTTGTTGAGGGAACCTTCTAAGATTACACCTATCTAAAGCCAGCTCCTGAAGAAGGTTTCGGTTTTAGGAGTTAATCCATTCCCTTTNCTAGTTAAACCAGTTTAAACTGGATTTTGTTTGTTTATTAAAATGTCCCTGACTGGCAGTGGTGGCANATGCCTTTAATCCCAGCACTCCGAGAGGCAGGAGAAGGCAGATCTATGTGAGTTCGAGGGCAGCCTGGTCTACAGAGAGAGTTCCAGGACAGCCAGGGCTACACAGAAAAACCCTGTCCTGAAAAGCCAAAACAAAACAAAACAAAAACATAAAATGTCCCTGTAGTGCAGTGGTCCTCCATCTTCCTAATGCTGCAAGCCTTTAATACAGTTCATGTTGTGCTGACCCTCAACCACAAAATTATTGCGTTTTTACTTCATAACTGTAATTCTGCTACTGTTATGAATCATAACGTAAATATCTGAGATGCAGGATATCAGGGGACCCCAAAGGGGTCCTGATCCATTGGCTGAGAAATGCTGCTTTAGGGTTTGAACCCCACTCACATCAGCTATCAGCTAGTCTGTTATAAGACAGTAAGTTATCTTCCTCTCAACAAAGCCCAACACTCATGCTAGGTGGTAGGAAGAAGGAGTAAAACCACAGGTGGGGAAAATACCTTCTAAGGTCTCATACAGAAGATGCTTAGTTAGGNTTTATACTGCTGTGAAGAGATGCCATGGCCATGGCAACTCTTATAAAGAAAACATTTAATTGGGGCTGGCTTACAGTTTCAGAGGTTCAGTCCATTATCAGTCATGACGGGGAGCATGNTGTTGTNCAGGCAGACATGGTGCTGGAGGGGTAGCTGAGAGTCCTACATGTTGCAGGCAACAGGAAGAAGACTGGGACACCGGGTGGTATCCTGAACATAGGAGAACTGAAAGCCCACCTCCACAGTGACACCCTTCCTCCAACAAGGCTATATTCATGCCAACAAAGCCACACCTCCTAATAGTGCCACTGTTTTTTGAGATTATGGGGGCCAATTACATTCAAACTACCACACTTAGTAAATGTTTCTTCTACTTTGAACCATATGGGCCCATAAAATCTTGGCATGGTTTCTGGGGGGAACCCTACATTTCACCTAAGAAATAATTTCACCTAAGAAATAAGCACCAAGTTCTACCTCAGAGACTGAAGATTCAAAGATGCTAAGTCTGGAGCCTTTGTCCTTAGAGGCAGACACAGGCACTTTAGAGACAGGAGAGACACATCCCCAGTCTTGTCAGTGTGGGGTGCTATTTGCTAATGAACCAATTATGTAAGAAACACATGAAACAAGCCAGACCTAAAAAACAAGTTGGATAAGTATAAATGAAATATTTGCACACATCTGAAATTCAAAAACACTTAGGCTTCTTGTCACAAAGATGTGATTTCTGTGGCCTGTACAGATGAGGATTTCTCTAGAAATCAAATGTCCAAGGCCACTATGCTGGCTCCATGCTTACTAGGACCCTGGACCTTTTCTTTCTTCCTATTTCACTGAGTAATACTTCCCCAAGAAAGCTAACTAACTCACAGTCTCAAAAAGATGCCTAAGTGTCATCTGCTATATTAATATTCTAGGAAGCCGTCAGTAGGAAGAGGGAACAGCAAAAAGACAAAACGTAACTAAGTTCCTCTAGTTACAAAGGGAAAGGAATAGTCAGCTGGGCACAAATGCCATCGCCGTAATGCACATATAGTAGTAAAAAGGGAGAGGGTGGAGCTTGATGGACAGCCAGTTACAAAGGACAAACAAGTGTCCTGTGACCACAAGTATCCTGAGGAGGAATTAGTTGGAGGGGTGGTGATGAAGGGATCTTATGTCAAGATTGAAGTAGGTCAGGATTTCGGACAACACAAGTGTTAGCCTAGATCAGAGTACCCATAGGGCTTATTCCAATACACACTGATGGATGCCATGCACATTCAGTAGTAAACAGCTGGAACCCTCGAATGTTTGCATTTCTCATCAGTTCCCAAGTGGTGGTGGTGGTGATGACAGCGATATCTGAGCAACCATATTGGAGAAACTTTTGGAGAAAGTTGTAACTTCATTCACAAAAATATCTATCTTTTAAGCAACAGAGGCCCCCTGAAAGCTCTCTTGGGCTGGGGAGAAGCGTGATGACCTGGCTTAGGAAGGCTTGTCTGCAGTAAGGGTAGGAAGGATGGTGCAGTGGCTGAGAGAGGAAGGAGGAACCACTAAAGCCAGAATTCTGGCTATTTGGTGGCACTTAATTGGGTTAATTATAGCGATTCCATGAAGATTCTGACCTCTGAGCCCCAATTTCATCAGTTGGGAGCAAACCAATCAAGTTATCTGCCTTATGCCTGAAAAAAATCTGGTCCTACAAGCATCAGTGCTGTTAAGTTTAAACAAGCATAGCATCAGAAGTTTCCCTAGAGCCCAGAGCTGCTCTTTCTTTGTTTTTGTGGTAGGTGTGTGTGATGTGTATGTGTGTGTGTGTGATGTGTATGTGTGTGTGATGTTGATGTGTATGTGTGTGTGATGTGTATGTGTGTGTGGGGGGGGTATGGGTGTGTGTTCACATACTCATGCCTGAATCTAGAGTTCCTCAGGTATCATTCTTCAGGAACTGTTCACCCTGCTTTTTTTCAGACAAGAATTTCCCATTGTCCTGGGAACACGCCAAGTGTGCTGGCTAGTTTCTATGTCAACTTGACACAAATGAGGTGTCTCAGTCAGGATTTCTATTGTTGTGAAGAGACACCATGACCATGGCAACTCCTATAAAGGAAAACATTTAACTGGGGCTCGCTATCAGCTCAGAGGTTTAGTCCATTATCATCACAGCCAGAAGCTTGGTGTCATGCAGGCAGACATGGTGCTGGAGAGGTAGCTGAGAGTTCTACATCCAGATCGGCAGGCAGCAGGAAGGGAGAGTGACATTGAGCCTAGCTTGAGCTGCTGAAACCTCAAAGCCCACCCCCTGTGACATACTTCCTTCAACAAGACCACACCTACTCCAACAAGGCCACACCTCCTAATAATGTCACTCCCTATGAGCCTATGGGGGTCATTTTCATTCAAACTACCATACTAGGGTCATCTAGGAACCCATAGGATTGCCCTGTAGGCACGTCTGTGGGGCATTTTTTGATGAATGATTGATGTGAGTAGGCCTAGCTCACTGTGGGCTGTGCCACCCCTGGGCCAGTGGTTCTGGATGGTATAAGAAAGCAGGTTGAGCAAGCCATGAGCAAGCAAGTCAGGCAGCAACACTGCTCCATGGCCTCTGCATCAGCTCCATGTTCCTGCTCCATTCATGTTCCTGCCCTGACCTCTCTCAGTGATGTGGAACTGTAAGCTGAAACAAACCCTTTTCTCTGCAAGTTGCTTTGGGTCATAGTATCAGAGCAATAGAAACCAAAGATTCTAGGTAAGCTAGACCGGAGGCCTGGCAAGCCCCAGGGATCCAGCGGTTTCCACCTCCCCATCACTGGGATTACAAGAGCACTCTTGGCTATTTTTCCTATAGTTTCTGAGGATTGAACTGAGATTCCCAAGCTTGCCTTGTAAGCACTTTAGCATCCCCAGTCATCTCCTCAGACCAATGGCCCAACATTTTTACTGAGAAACAGGAAGCAACTGGTGAGACCCACAGAGAATCCCTCCAGGTTCAAAGAATTAAGATGCTAGGGAAGAAATGGTCCCCTGGGCACAGCCTGTTTGTTCAGGAGCATGGACAGTCCTGTTTGGTCAAGAGCCCTCTTGCAGGGCACAGCTGGTAGGAAGCTAAGAAGTGGTCCTCGCTGTGAGCAGCAGCTTGCTTGGGAGCCCTGAGTAGTTTTTCAGATGGGACAGTAGTTGTAGCACCAAAAGATCTGGAGTGGGCCAATCCCTCTAAAGGGCCTCCCTGCGTGTCGGGTTNGATCTCCCTTTGAATCAGCGAGGGGAGCCGGATGGGTTCAGGCTAGTAAGCTGCCAGGGAATTGTCTGCTCCTCTGAATCCTGGCACTGCAACCCCTGCTTGGCATTTACAGCAATGTGTCTGCTGCCTCCCCGCAGCAGCTCATTGTCTGGCATGAGGACACAGTGCCTGGCTGCCCCTGAGAAGTAAGCCCAGCAAATGGACACCAACTAAGCTCCTGTGGTCAGCAGATTAGCCCTGTAATACTGCCAGCTTCAGGGGGTCACCGGAGCCTCTGATGGCCAGCCTAAAATCTCGGCGACTCCCTTTTCATTAATTTCCTAAGCTCTGATGCTGCTGGGCTAAGGCTTCGCCAGGTGCAGGGACGTCTCTAAAGCACCCTTCATGTCACCAGTGCTTCACAGGGTCCCTGAGCTTCTGGCTCAGGTGCTAGATGGGTGAGGGGGGCAGAGGTGGCATCTCAGCAAGCCCTGTGGGTGTGAAGCAGGCAACATGGAGAGCTTTCACTGCTGATGACTTTTTTTCCAAGGGGCCAGCCAAGAGGCTGGAGTGCCAAATCCCAATTAAATTATGGAAGAAATGGGAGCACGGAGAGGACAAGCAGGGAGGCTGGGAGGAGGGATGCCTCTGCCCGATTCTCTCAGGACCACTTACCCCACTCACCTGAGGCTTTTCCAGTCTGGATAGATGAGGAGTTTTTTTNTCTCTCTCTCTCTTTCTCTTTACTCCTTCCTTTGCTGGAACAGATAAATGTTGAGGAGCAATTATCTGCCGGGCTTTAGGTCAACCATAAGCAATCAAAAGATGAATGGACCCAGTGAGCAAGTTCACAGCTTCATCAGGTGATAGGGCAGCAAACAGGCAGTGGCCAGGCCATTTGGCAAGCACTCTTCTGGGTCGGGGTCGAATGGGGAGCTGTGAAAGTGTGCGAAAGAAGAAATTCCTAACTGCCAGCAGCAATGGGAGAAGCTTTAGAGGAGAAGATGCGCTGAGCCTGTTTCTTGAAGAGTGGGTGGGAACTTGCAGAGAAGATGGCATGCCCAGGAGAGGGGCCATGTATGGCAAGGAGTCCTAAAAAGCAGTGCAGAGGAGGAACATGTAGGGAAAGGAAGTCAGGGAAATAAAAAGCCAGACTCAGAAGTTCTTACTGGTTGATGACCTTCGTCAGGAGGTAAAGGAGGGAGAAGATCTGTAGACCCAACAAATGAAAGAAAATCATCAAACTGCTCTGCTCTGACATACACACGGGCACATGCATGCACTCCCCACCATGCATGCACTCTCTGGCACATGTATGTGTACACACACACACACACACACACACACATATATCCCTTTACCCTGCCATTTTGTAAGCCTGGGGGTGGGCAGAATCCAAGACTACGAAGTTCCAGGAATTGGAGAGTTGACAGCTATCTAGCTTCAGGCAGCAGAGGATAAGAACTAGACTCTAAGATCAATGATGAAGACAAGGAGCTAGGATGGGAGGTAAAGCCAAAAAAGCTTTTGATTAAGAGTGTCTCCAGAAAAGCTCCGGTGTCACAGTTCTGTCAGGGTCATTAGTCTTCTGTACTTCTATCAGGTTTTACTTCCACACATGAGGTCAGGCATAGTGGTGCACACCCACAATCTCAGCACTTGAGTAGCTGAGGCAAGAGGATTACAAGTTCAAGGCCATATTGAGTAACACAGAAAAAAAACCAAGGCCTAGGAGATGGCTCCATGGGTCAAGTGCTTGCCGCAGAAGCATGAGGACCTGAATTTGTATTCCTGGAATCCGTGTGAGGTAGACGCAGTAGCACACATCTGTAATCCCAGCACTGCTATGGGGAGACAGGATGGGCCAGCTAGTCTGACATATGCAGCAGCAAACAAGAGACACTTTCTCAGAGAAAGTGGAAATCAAAGGCTGACGCCCAAGGTTGTTTTCTCACCTCCACTCCTGACGCTTCCCACGTGAATACACACACATATCATACACACTCAAAAATTAAACCAAATATACCTGGACACATGGGACATGGAGTGGAAGGAAGAAGGAAGGATGTTGATCTAGGGGTGAGAGGGTCTGGGACCCTTATCATGTTCTTTACAGGGTTCATGTCCTATGGTCTATCAGTGAGGTAGACTGGTCCCCTTCTACTTACCCATAACTGGGATTCACTTGTTATTAAACACCATGTAACCTATGTACTGTTGCATACATGCAGGTGTGGGTGTCCAGAATTACACTAGCAAGGAGCTCCAAGAAGCATAACACTTGGATCTTGTTGAAATGGTATCATCTGAGTTCATGGTTGTAGGCTCTGTAGACTCCAGCCCTGCTCAAGGGCTTGGAATAAAAAGTAGAACCAGAGCCAGGGTATTATAGCAGATGCAGGCAGGGAAAACCAGCATCGCGCTGACTTGGCTTCTCACAGAGCCATGTGATAGAGAGAACACCCAGGGGAGCCCTGCCAGTGATGTGGAGAAATGTGCACCTGGGCCTCTGCAAATCTAGTGATGTCTAAATGATCTGAATGGTGGCCCTGGGCCCTGAAGGGCAATGGGCTGTGGGAAAGTCCATTGTAGTCAACCCAATAAATACAACTTGATGCCTACTCTGAGGTAGGCTCTGAATTCAGTGCTGAATAAGAATCAAATAATAGAATGACTTATATATAATTATATTTATTATACTAAATATTATATGTGTAGTGGTCTGTTGATATATGCTATATTGATATATATGTTATAGAATTAGTATATATTAAACATTTGATTCCTATTATGGAGTCTCTAAAATCCACATAAACAAGAGCACCAGGAGAATTTATTTTTTTAAATATTTGGTCTCTGACCTCAGTTCCCAACAAAGAACTCACGAGATCTTTTCATTTCCTAAGTGATCCTGGCATCTTTTGTCCTCATGAGGTGACCCTTGGTGGGTTCCTGGATTGCCTCAGAATCAAGACTTGGTACCAGGGAAAATAACTACATAAATGGAGGCCTGGATGCTTCCTACCTATTCCCTGACCCCAAGGACCAGGAAGGGGATTGAATTATATGCTGAGCATCAGTGGACAATGATGTAATCAATCATGCCTATACAATGAAGTCTCTCTAACAACCCCAAAAGGCTTAGTTCATGGAGTGTCTGGATGGCTGAAGGCATGCAGGTGCCTACAGGATACCATGTGTGGAAACTTGACCCTCTTCCTCCCTGTGAACCTCTCCCTGCCCTTGTTCACCTGCGACCTCTGTGCTAGCCTTTAGAGTAAATGGTAAGCCTATGTACTTCCTTGTGTTCTGTGAACCATTCTAGCAAATTTACCAGCCCTGAAGAAAAAGGGACTGCAGCCTGGATATATAGTCAGTTGGTCAAAGCATAGGCCACACTACCTGGTATCTGAAGTATGGGGGTGGGCACTCTTATGGGACTAAATTCTTTGCCTTTGAGATCATCCTTAACTCCAGGTCAGCAAGGACATAACTGAAATANGGTGTATAGCACCCAGCCAGTGTCTGCTAGGAAAAATCTTCGTGGGGAAAAATCACCACCAAGCACATTTTGATGTCCAGTGGTCATGCCTGAGATGTGAGTTTGAGAACATGGAGTAAACATTTGCTTTTATTTCCAAACACTAACACAGCCTGGCTCTCCTGAAGCTTGCCATCCAGTTGGGAAATAGAAAATTAAACCTCAGTTACAACTGACCTGTGGCCAGGCCTGCATTGTGGAAGCATAGGTAGCCATGGAAACCTATCCCAGAGACGAAGGGAGGGCCTTGCAAGGGTATGAAGGATGCTCCAAACAGAAACAGTGTGCACCGGGGAAATGAGGTCACAGAGACTGGCACATATGAGCAGGGGAAGTCACACTGTTGTTAAAGACAGGGTGTATAGAGGGTGGTCCCATGCAGGAAAGGAATTCCCAAAGCTTCAGTCAGGTGAATGGCAGCATGTGGAAACCTAGATGGCCATCAGAAGACATAAAGCAGTGGGGGCATTGCAGGGAAGGGTTAGAGTCCTAGTTATTTCTCTGTGCTGTGATAAAATTCTGACTAAAGTAGTTTGGGGAATGTCTTAGTTAGGGTTTCTATTGCTGCAATGAAACATCATGACCAAAAAGCAAGTTGGAGAGAAAGGGGTTCATTTGGCTTACACTTCCATATTGTTGTTCATTATTGAAGGAAGTCAGGTCTGGAACTGAAATAGGGCAAGAACCTGGAGGCAGGAGGTTATGCAGGAGCCACGGTGGGGTGCTGCTTACTGGACTGCTTCTTATGGCTTGCTCAGCTGGAACCCAGTACCACCAGTCGAGGGGTGACACTACCCACGATTGTCTGGGCCCTCCTTCATTGACCGCTAATTGAGAAAATGCCTTACAGCTGGATCTCATGGAGGCATTTCCTCAACTGAGGCTCCTTCCTTTCTGATGACTCTAGCTTGTGTCAAGTTGACACACAAACCAGCCAGTACAGGGAATAAAGGGTTTATTTCAACTTATAAGTTACAGTCCATTGAGGGAAGCTGTCTTGGTTCGTGTTACTATTGCTGTGAGAAAGAACCATGACAAGTTGGAGAGGAAAGGGTTTTATTTGGCTTACACTTCCATATTGGAGTCCATCACTGAAGGATGTCAGGACAGGAACTCAAACAGGGCTGGAACCTGGAGGCAGGAGCTGATATAGAGGCCATGGAGGGGTGCTGCTTACTGGCTTGCTCTCCATGGCTTGCTCAGCCTACTTTCTTACAGAACCCAGAACCACCAGCCGGGGGATGACACTGCCCACAACAGGCTGGGCCCTCCTGCATCAGTCACTAATTAAGAAAATGCCTCACAGGCTTGCCTACAGCCAGATCTTACGAAGACAATTTTCTCAATTGAGGCTCCTCTGTGATGAGTCTAGTTTGTGTTAAGTTGACATAAAACTAGCCAGGACAGAAGCCAAGATTCGAATTTAAGCAGGAACCTGGAAGCAGGAACTCAAATAGAGTCCACGGAGGGATGCTGGTCACTGGCTTGCTCTCCATAGCTTGCTTATCTTATTTTCCAATACAACTCAGATCCACGTGCCCAGCAGCGGCACCACTCACCATGGGCCGAGCCTTCCCACATCAATCATTAAGCAAGAAAATGACCTACAGACATGCTTACAAGCCAGCTGGCTTGAGGCAATTCTTCAGCTGAGGTTCCATCTTTGTAAGTGACTCAAGTTTGTGCCGGGGTGACAAAAATCAAGTAGCACAGTTAGTGAGAAGGAAGGAGTGGCATCAGCTGAAGGGTCGCTGCTTGTGGAAGGCCATGGATTTGGACAGGGCACCTGGCTAAGCACATCAAAGGAACCCAGTGTTCAGTCACAATTGTTACAGGGGACTCTGTCACCAATTATCAAAGCAGCAAACAGCGAATAGTTAAGCTATATGTAACCAATTGACTGGTCAACTGAGTAAGCTATGGACAATTAAGTTGTTTTCTATGCCTCATTTCTATTTTTCTGTAAAGGTTGCAAGATCACTTGGCTAGAAGTTCCCAGCGCTTTCTATGGCTCTGGGAGCCGCCCAGTTCACAAGTCATCTTTGTTTTGCTATGCTTCCCTCAAATAAATACTGCTAAATTGAGTTAGTCTAGGGCATTTTCCTTTAACCCTGAGGAGTTCAGGCAGGAGACAATGGAATGTGGATTTGAATGCAACAAAGAAGATGAGACCCCAGATGAGAGGGACTTAGGAACTGTGATTTGCATATTAATAGAAGATGGTAGATGGGGATGAAGGATCTTATGGTAGGCTGAATAATGGTCCTCGAAGATGTCAAGTCCTAAGGCTGGGACCTTTCTATGTTACCCATATTTATAAGCGGAGGTTATTGAGGAGTATCGAGGCAAGCCTGAGATCCAATCGCAAATAACTTCATAAAAAGAGAGGCAGAGGTTTAACCACCCACAGGTGGAGAAAACAAATGAATATAGAGCAGAGATCCTAGCGATGTTACCACGAGCCAAGGAATGCTGGCCGAGGCTGGGAGAGACAGTTAGCTTCCTTCCCAAGAGACACCAGATGGAGAACCACATTTTGACTCCAGACTCAGGCCTCTGAGACTGTGAACACAAACTTTCTATTATTTTAAGTTACCATCTTATAAAAAAGTTGTTACAGGAGCCACAAGGAACTGAGTTGGGGTAAAATATAAGTCAATTTTGAAACTAGAGCAGTTAGGTGGAGAGGAGGACTTTCACAGAGATAGGAAATGATGAGGATGATGTAGGACATGGGTTCAAGAGTGGCCTGTTGAATGGAAAGCGGATGTGTGGTGATTATATTGTGTCCCCCAAAATACTGTGTACCCTAATAAAACTTATCTGGGGTCAGAGAACAGAACAACCAGTAGATAGACATAGAGGCCAGAAAATGGTAGCACATGTCTTTAATCCTAGCATTCCAGAGGCAGAAATCCATCCAGAGCTCTATGAGTTCAAGGCCACACTGGAAACAGAGCCAGGCATGGTAGCACACACGTTTAATCCCAAAAAGTAATGACAGGAAGCAAAAAGGTATATAAGGCGTGAGAACCAGAAACTAGAGGCCTCTTAAGCTTTCAGACTTTGAGCAACAGTTGAGCTGAGATTCATTCAGATGAGGACTCAGAAGTCTGCAGTCTGAGGAAACAAAATCAGCTGAGGAGTTGGCAAAGTGAGGTTGGCTGTGGCTTGTTCTGTTTCTCTGACCTTTCAGAATTTACCCCAATACCTGGCCTGGTGTTTTCAATTAATAAGACGGTTTAAGATTTATCTCTACACGGATGTCTAGGTGGGTATGGCTAAATACAAAAGGATGGAGCTGAGGACCAAAATCTAGGCTAAAGTCTGAAGTTTGTAAGCCATTAACAGTCAGAGTAATCGAAGCCATATTGGCAGCTGGAACACTGGGAACAAAGGGCTAGCCTGGGGTTTCTCAGTCCTGGTGGCCTGTTTGTGTCACCTGGGTAGCTTTTCCACCCAACAGCCACTGAGTGAGTTCCCTTCCCAGAGATGCTCATTAACTTGGTCTTTGCTGCACCTAGTCCCTCCTGGGATTTCAAAAGCCTCCAAGTGATATTAATATGCAACTCAGGTCACGAAGCACTGATACAGAGAGTAGGAGAGAGTGCCACAAATGCCTCTGGCCATAACTACCAAAAAATATATGTTTTATTATTGAGAGTTTTAAAGTGTGACACCCAGGCCCACACATCAGCAACACCTGGGAACATGATGGACTATCAAGCCCAGGCTACATGCTGGACCAAGTCAGAAACTAGATGTCCAGCTTGGGAGGACGCATGGTCACAAGCTCTGAAAGGATGTGGATGCATCCAAAAAGCACTGTTAGGGGATGATTAGAGCAGAGGAAGAAGCGGTGGGAAAGGTTCACAGAGAACCAGGAAAGCATGATGTTTGCACCCAAAGGGGATGGTATTTCTTTGTAATTTTTCTGGTTTTTTTTTTTTGGTTGGTTGGTTGGTTGTTGTTGTTGTTGTTTTGTTGTTAAGGGAGTAATGCTGCCAGTAGCTCGAACACCATAAAGCCTGGCTTTGGTAGAGAGCTGTAGCTCTGAAGTCACGGCAGGAAAGCACCTCCGGGTCTAGGCATAAGCAGGGACTTTCTGAACAGGACTCCAACAGCTCAGGCAATAATAGTAAAAATTGACAAGTGAAATTACCTGAAATTAAAAAGCTTCTGCAAAGCAAAGGAAACCATTAGCTGAGCAAAGAGACAGCTTGGGAACAGGAGAGAAATCTTGGCCTGCTATACATCTCAAAGGGGATTACTATCTAGAATGTATAAACAACTCAAAAAATTAAAGGCAAAACACCCAATCAATAAATGAGCAAATGAAATGAGCAGACCCTTCTCAAAAGATGAAGTGCAAATGGCCAATAAATATAGGAAACACATGTTCAGCATCCTTAACCTGCAGGGAAATGCAAGTTGCAACCACACAGATTCCAATCTCACTCCCGTCAGAATGGCTATCATTAAAAACAAAAAGACAAATGCTGCTGAGGATGTGGGGAAATGGGGCCTTTATTCACTCCTGGTGGGAGTGTAAACTAATGCAGCCAGTATGAAATTCCTTTTTAAAAAATTAAAAAACAAAAAACTAAAATACAACTGCCATTTGATCCAAATGTCCCACTCCTGGAAATACACTCAAAGGCATCCAGGAGATGCCTGTGTATCCATGTTTATTGTGCACTATTTACAGTAGCCACATTATAGAATCAGCCCAGGTGTTCTCAGTAGATGTGTGTATAAAGAAAATGTGGTACACATACACAATGGAATTTTATTCAGTCGTAAAGAATGGGATTATGACATCTGCAGGATGGAACCAGAGACCATGAAGTTAAGCTAAACAAGCTGGACTCAGAAAGATGGACCTCGGATTTTCTCTCATATGCGGAACCTACATTTTGTGACTGTTCATGTATACACATACAATGTGGAAGTAAGAGAGGAAGTATTGGGGAAGAAAAGGGAGACCCATGAGAGGGGAAGGGGCCTACAGAACAGGGCAGTGGTGTGTGAACACAAACCATATAATATGCTTACATGAAAATACCATTACGAAGCCATCATTTATACAATGAATATACACTCACGAGTGACAAAATAAGCTGTAACAAGTCACTGGATTCAGTGATGAGTTGGCAGCCCCAGGCATAGAACCCAGTGCAGAGGAGGTGGACTGGCAGTCATGACTGCTGAGGGAAAGGAGAAATTGCCAGGCCCTGGTAAGTCTGTAGGCTTGTGCAATTCCGAAGATGTTCGCTTCAGTTGCTTTTCTCTCATGTGGCAGAGGGTCATGTCACCTGCTGAGACTGGATTCGCATTGGCATAATCGGTTGAAGTCACTGTGGACAAAGCAGGACAAAGAACTGACTGGAGAAGATACTAGTGCAGGGTGTGTTTCAGCCCCACGTGGAGCTGAACACTGACAATTGCCAGCACGTAACCCCTCCCTCTCACCAGACAGGTGTGGAGGGCAACATCCAGCACTGGAGTTCTGTCAGGTGTCAAGGATGTGGGCAGAAGTGTAGCTGATGCTGTGGAAGGGTCCTCTGGTCTCAGCTGGAGAGGAAAGCAAGGAGGATGAGAGGTGGCTGATGAAGGGGGAGAGAGATAGCTCGGGGGAGAGAGATAGCTCAGGTGATGGGCTGTAGGTGTGAGGATGAGCGAAACTGGTGGCAACTGGGGAAGGAAGCAAGGTCAGAGAAGGGACTGACTGAAATATTGTGGCTTCAGACGTGTATTCTTTTTCCCTTGAGGGAACCCTGGTGGGGCATAAACAAATGTGAATTCTAATAGAGTTTGATTGGAGACAGTCAAAGGCAGTATGCAGTCAGGGAGAGGGAAAAGAGAATGCATTAAAGCCCCTAATCCCAACAGGTCCAGCTAAAGAGATTGAGGGAAGATAGGAGGAGCTGAGGTCACTGCGTTTTTCTACAGATGTGGCCCTCCAGGCTCCAGGGCTGTCCTCAGAAAGGCATGATGAGTCTTCGTGTGTGGAAAATGCCAAGAGCTCTCTGTGCTGTACATATGCTGCATTCTCCAGCCTCCCGCGCACACGCAATGCCAGACCTGATATTAGAGGCCAAAGAAGTCATGCTTGCTTTATGGTCCGCTACCACTAACAGCCAGTGTGAGCAAACCAGACTTACATACTGTAATGTCCATATCTAGCAATATCCTAGCATCATCTGAACCTTCATTTTAGAGGACACTGCTGTCCTCTAAAGAAGCAGCGGAGGAGGAAATTGCATCATTATTGATTAAAGATAGCAATCTCTGTGTTCACCAAAATGTTCCCTGTCTGGCTCTTTTTTTTTTTTTTTTTTTTTTTGCATTCTCCTTTGACAAGTCCCTCCTCTCTCTTCTCCTTCCCAAACTGGTATGTGGGGACAGAGGGGAGCAAAGTGGATGGCTCACACACTGTCCTCAGAGCCTCATGCTAAGAATTCCCTCTCCTTGCCTCCTGGCCAGGGTTTAGGTGTGGAGAGGAGGGAGGGTATGCTATTTGTTTTTGCATACCTTGCTAAGACCCAAGGTGAAGACTGGAGACTTTGTCATGAGCTTCCATTAGGAGGTCCCTATAGCGGGTACTCTTCATAGCTGCATTCTTGGAAGTGCAGGATTTCTCAGCATTTGAAATCAACCACAGGGACACGTAGGAATTTCTGGGGAAGTAAGGGAGTTGGATGCTATCTTAGTGCCCAGTGTTCTTAGCCCCCTTTCTCTGTCTTCCTGACCACTCCATTCTGAACTCGTGCCAAGATGAACTTTCACAGGTTACATTATGGGACACAAGAAGCAAGCCATAGTGTTCTGGAACTATCCCCAAAAGATATAGATGTTTCTGTAAATTGTTCTAAGCCTTCCAAAGAATTTGAAGGAGAAAGAATCATTGAGAACATTTGTTTTCAACCCCCGCCTTTCCTGTGTGTTTGCTATCTCTTTCTTCCCACCAGGGGAAGAACGTTCACTCCACTTCCTCTTCCTGTCTGGCAGAAGATACCTTCTGGTACAGCCTCTTTCTTCCCTAGTACATTTTTCTCCCCCCACCCCACTCAAGGGATTGAAGGCAGAAAAGTCAAAGGAAGAAAACTGGATGAATGAGAAAACAAGATGAGTGAGAAAAACTTGAAATGCTATTTTGTAACATAGTATTCCAGTTGTACTAATGCCTAGTAACAATGTGAGGGACTTGTGTGGAACTGTTAGCACCATTATGTGAGTGAGGAAGTCGAGGCCCAACAAGCCCAACCACATGCCCAGCATCACACAGTCATAGGAAATAGAGCAAAGCCTCAAGCCCAGGTCCATGGGACTCAAAGCCCTAACACGTGCCTCCTCTAGTGCACTAGGTTGAGTGGCCCACCCAGCTTGTTTGTGCCTCCAAATCCCAGAAGCCACGGGCCTGGATTTTGCTCTCCCTAACAGCTTACATGCTGCATTTCCCCTCCAGAGCAACTGTCTTATATAAAAGAAAATTACCATCCCTGGGTTGTGCAATACATTGAGGAAGAACGCTGGGCTGATGTTCATCCAGGTTGTCTAGATAAGCCAGGACAACTGTGAAAATACTAAATAACTGTTAAAATATTTTCATCTGGTTGACAAACACCCTCCATCTCTAATCCCCCACATAGTGTCATCCTTTGATGCCTAATCTTGATTGGCTGCTAGCCAAGTTATAGTCACTGATCAATATCTTAAACACAGTCCCTAGAAGAAAGAAAGTTTCATCCTATTGGGATGATACTTATATGCAGATGTGCATGTATGTGTGTGTGGTTTTCTACATCTTCTACAGTATGAGACAATATGTGAAAGCACAGAACATGATGGCTAGCACAAAGCAGGTGTTCACTAAACATCAGCCCAACTATCATCTAAGCCATGTCTCTGAAAGTCTCTCCCTGGAGGGAGAGTCTCGAGCCTGGCAATTCCCAGAGCTGATAGAATTAACACACATTCTTTAGAAAGGCAGAGTAGGGGCAATTTTCATTTAAATCCCCAGCATGGAGACATGAATCAGCTGTGGCTAGAGCTGGAACATCTGGATAAGCAAGCAAAGGCAATTGCCTGGCTCTTGGAACCATCGGACGTGATTAGGTACTAACTCATTGGCAAAAGCAAAGCAAAACTGTAAGAGATGTGTGCCAATGGCGGAAGCCAATCACACTCCCCACCAAGCCCTCCCTGTGGGCAGATGTTAAAGGCTAACATTTGCTCTAACACTATGTTCTCTTTGATTCCTCATACCCAGTGCAGAAACATATCAACATTCCCATTTTGGGTGTTGGGAAATGGATGTAGGGAGGATCAGTAGCTTGTCCAAGGTCACATGGGCAGTAAGACATGAGGTTAAGTGTGCCATCTACCCTTCCTGGTTCTAAAGCCATTGTTTGCTTCCTCCACCGTGTGCCTTTCCACTGGGGGAGGGGTAGCAGACAGCTCACCCAGATGTCTCCAGGATTTGCTGCTTTGGTTTGTTTTGACCAGATCCTTTGTAAGGCACTCACAAAAGCCATAGTCAAAAGACACCTATTCCAAGTTAGGCATGCTTTTAACAAGGCCCACCCACCATTCAGAGAAGCCGGCAAGGTCTGTGATCATGGAAAGAAAGCGTAATGAGATGTAAAGAAAGAAACAAAACACACCCGGTGCAACTGCCAAGAAAAACAAGAAACGAGTGTGTCTGTTGACGAGACCAGTGAACCAAAGGCCTCTCTCAGTGTTTCAAGTGCTCCCATGGTGGTGGAGTACTAGGTGGCACAGGGGAGGCACTCTACCCATCAATGGACTCCCTGGGTGTGCTAGCTTAACCTTGGCATAGGCAGGAGCTGTGAGCCAAAAGGCTAATGAATGTTGGCTCCGAGCCCTCTGGCTTTCGGGCTGGGTGGGAGTCAATGTTTCTGAAGCATGCATGTTTACAGCTGGCGTCCATGCAGAGGCAGTGGCCTGGTGTGCAGACGCTGGAGGGACGTCTGCCCTGAGTCTGCCAGCATACTTACACTGGGTCTCTGATGTCTATCCGTGGGTTAAGGTTCTGTTTTCAGCCCACTCTCTCTTATAGATGGGATGGCTTTATTTAAGCCTCAGACCCGTCTGCAATGGCACATCAATCTATTTGCACTGCTACAACAAAATGTCACCGGCTGGATAATCTATAAGCAGTGGAAAAGTGTTGTTTACCCACACGGTCAGTGTCAACTGCAGGATGTCCTCCACTTCAAAGTAGCACTTTGTCATTGTGTCCTCAAGAGGGGACACAGGTTGTGTTCTCACAACAGATGAAACGTTGGACTTGCCCACTTCCATGATTTATAAGGCATTAATTACACTCACGAGGGTGGAGTCCTCATGGATTAATTATCCCCTAAAGTCTCACATCTTAATTCTGTTATTTTGGGTTTAAGTTTCAACATGAATTTTTGAAGCAACGCATTCAAACCTAGCAGATGGAAAAAGAGTTACATCCAATTTCCACCCACTCCCAACCCACATCTTTTTGTCTACTTTCTTTTATTCATTTATTTTTGAGACAGGATGTCACTGTACTGTTCAGGATGGTTTCAAACTTACACTGTAGCCCAATGTAACTGGGAACTTGAGGTTCCTCTATCTCAGCCTCCTGATGCCAGGATTAGGTATGTGCCACTAGGTCCAACATTTTGTTGTTGCTGTTGTCTGCTTCTTTAATGGATGAATAAACTGCCTCTTAGGCATAAGAAAAATGGTACACCTGGGATGGGAGGTGAATATTTGGTTTTGAGTTTTGAGACCCAAGGGAACAGTATGTGGTAAGAAAAACAGGAGTCCCTGAGTCTGCTTCATCTAGATTCAAGCCCTGACCTCTTACTACCTAAGGAAACTGGTAAATTACTTAATTCAGTGGGCCTCCACTTCTTCACCAGTAAATAGAGATAAAAGTATCTAACTCGGGAGGATAGCTATGAGAATATAATGGGGTGATATATACAGACTGCCTGAATGTCCATAAATGTTTTTCATCCCCCTTCTGGATCCACACTATTTCCATTGTACTGAATTTTAAGTTCAGAGCTCTGTCATATTGGAGGCTGGGGAGGTGAAGGAAGAAGTTGCTTGTAGAGCTCTGACCCTTGTAGTCCCTGCATACATTGTGGCTATAGAACCCAAAGTGAGGCTGCGCCTTACAGTGGAAGGGCCCAGGAGATCTGGAAGAGACTGGATGACAATTCCCCCATGTCTAGCATTTTTAGTTCACTACGAAAACATCCATAAATTTGATTAATAGATTCTCTAAGTGCCAGTGTGATGTCACTTCTGATGGTTTTCATGGACATTGGGTTCCCGGGTTAGTGAGTGTGGTCCACAGCCCTGAGGTGTGTGCCGCATCACAGAACAACGGATAAATCCTTCTACAAATGGCCTTCCTTGGGCAGCTCCTTTTGGAAGACCTGGAAGATCAGACTTCCCATGAGAAAAGATCTCATCTCACCTCCTGGAGAGCCTCTCCTGGCTTGCTTTCTGCTACTGTGATAGTTACAGTGACCAAGGGGTGGAGGGAAGGGTTGATTTCAACTTACACATCAAAGCCCATCACTGAAGAAAGCCAGGGCAGGAACTCAAAGCAGGAACAGAAGTAAAGACAGTGGAGGAATGCTGCTTCTTGGCTTGCTCTCCATGAATTCATTGTTCATCCTCCTTCTTGTACAACCCATGACTACCTGTCCAGTGGGCTGGGCCTTCCCACATTAACCATTAATTAAGAAAACGCTTCACATTTAGGCTCACAGGTCAATCTGATGGAAGCATTTCCTCAGCTGAAGGTCTCTCTTCCCAGATGAC
>LZPO01097623.1:53611-67053 GCA_001675575.1 Neotoma lepida
AAAGAAAGAAAGAAAGAAAGAAAGAAAGAAAGAAAGAAAGAAAGAAAGAAAGAAAGAATGAATTGGTGCAGACACTTGACTTTATACAGTTGTAATCAATCCCTTTAATGCTGACATTGTCACACCTGGGGACACGTTGTACTTCAAAACCTCACTAAAGATTATCAGGAAGGGAAGGTAATGACAATATGAAGGAGAGGAAGAAAAAGCTGGAACCCACAAGAAGCTCTGGGGCCTGCATGAGCAAGGCATCTCACAGCAGCTGGCCTTTGAACACAGAGGGAGAGCCAGTATTCCACATGAAATCTGTGGTTTTCTCAGCTGCCACGCTTCTAGGCCATTGCTTTTCCCATATTATAGCTTATCCTCAAATTTATATAGGGACTTTGTCAAGAAGAGGACCTGTAACTCAATTCGGGGGAGTGTCCTTCCTGCCTCCCTGAGTATTTTCTCCTCTCCTTGGCTTGTGGGATTTTTGTCTGCCTTATGCAAAGGGAGAATGCCTGCTGCTTGGCAATCAATCTTCTAAAATCTTCAGCCGCCCTTTGGACAGTGTCTTTCAATCTATGAAACTCTATGGTACCTCTTTTCCTCTGGCCATTCTGGAACCTTTGTCTGGGAAGATGTAGGCTCCCAGGAGGCTGTCAGGGTGTAGAAAAGGAGAGTGTATGTGGAAGGGTGAAAGATGGTAAACAGGCCTGGATAAATGGCTAAGGGAAAGATTTACTTATCATTAATATTTCAGAATTTCCCCTGGCTACACAAATTATTCTGAAAGAAGAAAATAGTTTCAACAATTATTTTACTCCTTTGTAGTAAAGAAACAAACCACTTTCCCAACACACACACACACACACACACACACACACACACACACACACACACACATACACACGCATGCATTGCACTCAAATCATCCCAAATATTGTATTGGGCTTTGAACTCGGCATCCAGACACAGCTTCTGGATGAAGAAACTGCCATAGACCTCGCCAGCTGTGCCTGGAATGCAAGGTCCTGACTGCTAACATTACCTGGGCCCTTTATTAAGCGTCTCTCACCCTAAAGCACAAGCTGTCTTTGTCTTCCCATAGAAGTGGCGAATCCCCAACACTTGGATCTCTTCTCTTGTGGCAGACCCACTGCTAGTGAGGAAATCCATCTAGGTCAACCTGTCACTTTGTGTCTCCCGAGTGGAGCTGCAGGTCATGGACAGTCAACAGAAACATGATCCCTGCTGTAGATTTTTGCTCTGGGTAATAAAACCTACCATCTCCAGCCCAAATACAGTAATAGGAAAAAAAACTCAAACCATCTTATCAAGTAGGATGAAAACTCAGGCAATGACAGATCTTTTTGATGCTGGCCTCTCAAGGTCTTCTCCAAAATGCACAGTCACCGTCTGTTAATTTACATTATATACAGATATAATTTAAAATACATACATACATACATATATATGTATATATAGATATATATATAGTGTGTGTGTGTATATGTGTGTGTGTGAGTATATGTGTGGGATATGGGTTTGTACATGTGATTGAGTAAAAGTGTGTGAGTGTGCACCTGCCTGTGCCTGTGTATTACCGTAATTAACGAGGCAATTCCACGTAATTTATCTAGCAATCAAGAGAGGTTTATTTCTGGGATAACTTACAGCCAGTAAGGGTTCAGGTACAGGATCCGGGAGAGAGGAGACACAATCTACTGCAGAACTCTGCCTTGGTCTCCAGCCCAGCATCCAGGACCACGAGGGATCCAGAAGAAGAAGGGGCAAGCACATAGGCACCTCTGAGTCTTAAGGGGCTCCCTCTGAGCCACACCCCAGGGGGAGATCCTAGGCAGGTGTGGCAGTTACGTGTTGCCACTCTAGGGGCAGTGTTTCAAGATCAAAGCTGGAACAGCTACCCACTACACCTGTACCTTAGAATATATTTGAATACTTGGTCCATAGCTGATTTAACTGTTTGTGAGGGTTTATGAGGTAAGGCCTTGTTGGAGGAGGTATGTCATTGGGAGTGAGCGTCAATGTTTCAAAAGCCCACAAAATTCACAGTTAGTGTTCTCTCTCTCTCTCTCTCTCTCTCTCTCTCTCTCTCTCTCTCTCTCTGTCTGTCTGTCTGTCTGTCTGTCTGTCTTTTGGTTATTGTCTCAGTACATAAGCTCTCCACTACTGCTCCAGTACCATGCTTGCCTGCCTGCTGCCGTGCTCCCTGCCGTGATGATGGTCTCTATCTACCACGCTCTGGAATGATTTCCACCCCCAAATTAAATGCTTTCTTTCAGAAGTTGCCTTGGTCATGGTGTGTTTTCATGGCAACAGAAAAGTAACTAAGACACTATGTAAGTGAGAGGTCAATGTCAGATGTTTTCCTCAATCACTCACACCTTTTGTTTGGGGGCAGTGGCAGATTCTGTCACTGAACCTGGAGCTCACAGATGCCACAAGACTAGACTGCCAGCAAGTCGCAGAGATCCATCTGTTTCCACCTCCCAGTATTGGGCTCACAGACACTGTGCTGTGCTTGGCTGTTTATACGGGTGTTGGGGATCCAAACACGGATGCTTATGATTTCACAGTGGGCACTTTACCAGTTTAGCCATCCTCCCGCAACAGAGCCCCGCATTGATCACATTGACTAGCTACCCTCAGTTACATGTGACCTTCACTAAGAATCTGCCATTTAGCATAGAGGCGAAAGATATGCTTCAGTGGGAGAAAATCTTCACAGCATCCAAGAGGCCCTGAGTTCCAGCCCCACTTCAAGAAAAAAAAAGTGAAATTTAAAAAAAATAAATAAACAGATAATGGCGAGCAGCAGAAGCCAGCCAGGATGCCCTGCCTCTTGACATAGACGATGGTCGTCAATACCAGGAACAAAATCTGTGATGGAGAGGTGGGAAAGTAGAAAAATGGAGCGTGCCATGCGCTGTGGAGAGAGACAGAACTGGAGATGCAACGTCAATGATAGGTATGAGAGAGGGCTAAGGTCGACATGTTGTCATTGCCCAGTAGGGATGGCGGGATGGTGTGCAGCAGCCTGGAGCTGACACAGACTCAGCCCTCAGACATGCTGCCTGGCTGTGGGATCCCCCTGGCTCTGGGCAACAGTGGAGGCCGGAGATGAGGAACCGTTCACTTTCTGGATTGGACCTCCTCCAAGGACCACTGTGCTCCTTGATGCCACCAGAGGCTACATTGATGTATGTGGTCCATGCTGCTGCCCCAGGCCATGATGAAGCCCAAGATCCATGCAGATGAACACACTCTGTGCTGCTGACTGAAGCCTTGGTGATGTCCCCAGGGTTTGCTGCCTAGGGGGCAGGGGGCGGCTTGTGGATATGTTGTAGCCACCCAAAGCCATGTAGAGGTACATGTGTCTGTGGTGCTGCTGAGGTCAGTAGTCTTGATAAGGCCCGGGGCAGTGTTGATGTCTGTGAAGTGACCCACATTACCACCGGGGTCATTTGGCTATTCGTGGTCTGTGCTGCAATCTCAAGCCGTGTTGATGTCTGTGGACCATGCTGCCACCAGTGACCATAATGATGTGAATGGCCTGCACTGCCACCTGAGTTCATGTTGATGTCAGTGGTCTGGGCTGCCTCCAAGGATCTTGTCTGTGGTCCTATTGCAGCTGGAGGTCGTGTTCCTGGCTTGTGATGTCACCAGAAACCATATGGGAGCCCATGGTCCCTGCTCCCACTGACTGTAAAGATAAAGGAAGCTACTTTTGCAGTGGTATCGATGACTGCAGACACACAGTTGAGAAAGAGGGACATAGAAGGCTTCTATGACAACCCTACCCCTACCCCGCCCCCACCCAAGTACCAGCCTAAACAGGAAGCCATCAAAGAGAACTCTTCAAACGTGTCATAAGGATGCTGAAGTGTAGCTCTCCACAACTGATGACTTCTGGCAGGGGCTGAGAGAGAGGAGGACTCAGTTCTATTTAAGGGACAAGCCACTGTGAGTTTGACCATGCTCCAACAAGTATAGAGATAATACAAAATGGGGCTTGTTTGTTTGTTTTTTTCTTAATTTTCTATTTTTCTATTTTAATTTTTATTTCTAGGAGGTGGGAGTTCACAAGAATGAGGAGGCAGACATGATCAGAGTGCATGATGTGAAATTCCCAAAGAATCAATAAAAATATTGTGTTGAAAAAAATAATAAACAGAGAAGGAAGAAGAAAAGAGAAAGAGAAAAAGAAGCTGCAGGTGGTAGCACACCAAAGCAGTGTAGAATTTCATGGCCCACCTACCTCTGACTAATTCGGGAGGCACCTGTGCTGAGAAACCAAAATCTCCATAGTCAGTACCCTAGCAGCCTGCCCCACCCATAGGGCTTCATGGCTCCTTTGAGCTGAGATCTTGATCTGTGGGAGGAAGCATGCACCCACCCAATCCCACTTCTTAACCTACTCTTGGAAAACACTTACCATTCCCTGACTCCACACAGACCTTCCAGACAAGTCTTCAAACCTAATTAAGCTTAGCATTATTATTGTTTTTTATCACATCAAGTTCCCACTTGGCCCTCAGCCGCAGAGACCACAAAGTCAGCCCTGCATCCTTAAACAGAAACAACAGATTTGGGTTCAATTAAAAATTCATTAAAATGCAAATTAGTTTGTAAATTTTTTTCCCCTCCTTCTGACGATTTCTCAATGTGGCTTTTTAATCATAGCTGGTGCTAAAGTTGATGTGAGCCCTGGGTGGATAGAAAGGCCTATCTAGGGAGAGCCACAGCCCTGGATCCCCTCAGCAGGGTATGCGGCTATGGAGGTGTTAACCCCTTCCTTACCCACCATACCTGTTTCCTCCCCAGAGAGGACCACTTACATACTCTTACAAGGTGCTTGACAGATAAACTCAAATTGCTGTTTCCATCTCAGTGCACTGTGATGTGATCATAAGGGGGACATGAATAATTGACCTTCTCTGTGTACATTCTCTGGCTACCTGGGCATCTTGTAGTACGCTGATAATGTTTTTCCCTGAAGAGTTCACCACTTGGCACTGCATTGAAATTTGCCGGGGGGGAGGGGGGGAGCTCCATCTATGATGAGTAACATAGCTTGTTACTTGGATAAGCGCCCCCCCCCCCGGCTTATCCAAGTAACATCTTTGTCAAACCCTCCAAATGACAGAAGTCACAGAGAAACTTGTATAGATGAATAAAAAAGTTTGCTGTGTGTGGAAAACAGAGAGTTTAAGCTTCCATACTCTGGTCAATCTCCACAGCAACCTTATGAGTTCTACATTGTTCTATCTATCGTAAAAGTGGAGGCTGGAAGACTTGAGGTGCTGTCCCAAGTCATTGCTATGGGTTGAAAAGTGTCCTGTACAATTCATGTGTTGGCAATTTAATCCCCACATGTATATGGATGGCATTTAGAGGGAGGCCCTTTGGGAGGTGATCAGATTCATCTATTTGGAGGTTAATGGGTGGATCGTTTGGTTTCTTCAAGAGTGGCTTCATCATGAAAATGTTAGCTCTAGTGTTGCTTGCACTTTCTTGTCATGTGATGCCCTCCACCATAGCATGATGTGGTAAGAAGACCCTCAGCTGATACCTAGGACACAATCTTGCTGCTTCCAGCTCCAGAGCTATGAGTTAAATAAGCGCTGTTCATTTTTTGTGTCTTGAATTTTTATTTGTTTGTTGTTGTTGAGGGGAACACTGTCAAGAGATACTGTCCTAGTTTAGGGCTTTATTAAGTGGACTTTTAGTTAGTGCACAAATGATGAATTTCACTATGATGTTCTCATGCGTGTACATTATGTACCTTGCTCATATTTTTTGCTTTTCCTTTTTTCCCACATTATTCTTTGTTTTCTCTCACTGGTCTCCCTTCTCTCATCAAATACTAATAGTCCCAAGTTCATTTCATGGTGTGTGTGTGTGTGTGTGTGTGTGTGTGTGTGTGTGTTTAAACTGAGATTCTGCCTGTAAGAGACAAATATGTGAGATCTGTCCTTTTAAGTCTAGATTATTTTGCTTAGTATGATTTCCAATTTTGTTCAGAATTGTATAAATTACTTAATTTTTATCCCTCTTCACAGCTGAATAAAACTCCATTGTGTATATATACTATATTTTTTATCCATTCGTCTGTTAACTGAACATCTATCTTGGTTTCTTTTCTTGACTATTGTGACCAATACTACAATAAATGTGGATGTGCAAATAATTCTGTGGTATACTAACTTAACTTCCTTTGGGTTATGTAGCCAGGATCTGCATGTCTGGATCGTGGTATTCCAATATTTATTATTATTATTTGTGACTCACTAGCCTACATTCCCTACCAACAGTGACTAACGGCTCCTTTTTCTTTGCGTCTTTCCAGCAACTATTATCATTCATTTTCTCCATCCTAACCATTCTGACAGGGGAGAGATGGACTCTCAATGCAGATTTCATGGCTGTTTTCCTGATGACTAAAAATTCTCTTCTTTATAGATTACTCAGTCTCAAGAACTCATAGAATGGAAAATGAACTAAGATGGTCATATAACTAGAAAGCAATAGCCAGGACTTGAACCCATAACTCCAGGATTCCACAGGCAAATATCCTTACATAGCACTAATCAGCCTCTCTTTGTTGCCGTATTTTCTTGCTCCAGCCTACTGTCTCTCTGATTTGACTGGCTCTTCTGTTTAGCTGATCTTAAGATGAGCTGGATACATCCCCTGATGCTGGCTTCAAGAAAGGAAAGCTGTGCTGCCTCTGACTCAAAGAGAGAGGTTCTCATCTTCCTGCTGACTGTGAGAAGTCAAGCAGTTACTCCAAGTTCATTAGATGTCCCTAATTGCTGAGAACACATTCAGGAAGTATGGCAAATGCAACTTAATTGAGAACTAATTAACTTGTTATAGTTATCTCATTATATGCCAATTACATGTCTAAATATTCCTTTCTTCCCAGATAAAGGAAGGGAGAAGTCNGTGATGAAACTGGAACTCGGAATGAGAGAATTCCTGAGCAGGTCCTGGGTAGACATCAACCCTGCAGGAACAGTGGTGACGGCTCGTGGTCCTGAAGTAGTCAAGCTCATTAATACAGCTTTAAAGGAAGATGTTCANAGGCACTGGGCAGAGTTTTGACTTTCAGATGAATTCTCTGTTAAATCTGGTGTGAAATGGGATTTAGCCACAAAGCCCCAAGAGATAGGACCTGGCAAATGCTATCCCCAGTCACCCAGCTTTTCTCTAGCTGTTTAAGGTTTGGGCTTTTATACCTTTGTGTACTTTTAATCTGTTCTCTCCTGAGGAAATTCAAGGAGACCTTGCATGTAACTGCATGCTGTTATCAGGAGCATATTGCCAGGGTAGGCTCGGCAGCCACCCAGCTCCCAGGTAATCATTGGCTTTAAATCTAGTTTCAGTGGCAATGCACTTGAACTCCTCCCTCTGCTGAGTTTCCAAACAAGCTCTTCCAAAGTGAATCGCCAGGGATGGGACTTCTAAGAGACACATCCCTCCTGGCCAGTAAAGAAAGGGGAGGAGAGAAGACAGTGCCTTCTCCCACTCCAGGGTTTACTTTCTGCTCTGATGGTTCTTTCTAAAGCGGGTCGGTTGAAATCACAGAAAAAAACACAGTCGATTTCTTCCTATCAGAAACTCCCGTCAACATCCAGACCTGGCAGATGAAGAGAGTCAGATCCTATTCTCACCAGCAGGCCACTGTAGGAAGTGATGGGCCAGCGAGCTTGGGCTGTCTTGTTGAGATCAGTTGACTCTGTGAGGGACGAGTGTATCTGGGTTTTCATCTTAATGAAAAGCAGGGATGACTGCTTTGAAACGCTCCNCTTGATCCCCCTACCTTTCCAGTTTGACAGCTGGAGCNCTCTCCACATCTTTCTGGCTCCTGTCTCATTACAGAACCGCCTGAATGCATGAATCCCATGGCTTTTCAATTTCTCGGACCTCACAGTTGATGTTTATGCTCTGGCCCGATGGTGTTAGCACTGTGTGTAGCAGCCTAGAGAGGAATTTAAATGCTGCCGAGGTACCAGTTCCATGGCAAGAGTTACTTCCCTTCNCAGCCACCAAGCTGGACACCCAAACTCTCTTGCCCATATATGTTTCGATAAAAGTACTAAATAGAATTCCTTAGCTCTGGAATTTCACAGCAACAACGAAAGAATTAATTAAGAATGGTGAGTGTCCTCTGGAATTAAAATGATAAAGAANTTATTATGTAGACAATTTAAGCTTGGTAGATTCCACAAACTANAATAACCCACAGTGAGATCACAATAGGAGCTTCCAATTCCACCTCATCCCAAAACCACTGTGACCCTCAAACTCAGTTAGTATCCCTACAAGATTACTCTCCACCTCAACCATCAGGGTTTTAGGACATGTACTTTACTGCCTTGGTTCTGCNGGGCAACTTCCATTGAGTCGCCAACAATTTTTTTAATCTATTTTATTTTTAATTATGTATGTGTGTATNCACACATGTGCACACATGAGTGCAGGTACCTGTGCAGGCCAGAAAAGGATGCCTTGGAGCTAGAGTTNCAGGTGGTTGTGTGCTGCCTTAAATAGATCCTGGGAACTGAACTCCAGGTCCTCTGTAAGAGCAGTGCNTGTTCCTACCCATTGAGCCATCTCTGAGTCACCAACTCTGTTATTGTTTTTTACTCTTTTAGGGGGCCAACATCCAGCTCCCAAATAAATTACACACGGAGGCTTATTCTTAATTATGAGGCTTATGCTCAGCCTTAGCTTGGTTTGTTGCTTGCCAGCATTCCTTAACTTAAAATTATCCTGTCTACCTTTTGCCTCTGAGCTTTTCCCATTCTCTNACTTCTGTAAATCTTACTCTTACTCCGTGGCTTGCTGTGTAGCTGGGTGCCTGACCCCTGGAGTCCTCCTCCTTCTCTGGCTGCTAGCTCTCCTTTTCCAGATTTCTCCTTCTATATGTTCTCTCTGCCTGCCAGCCCCGCCTATCCTTTCTCCTGCCTTGCTATTGGCCAGTTCTTTATTAGACCATCAGGTGTTTTAAACAGGCACAGTAACACAGCTTCACAGAGTTAAACAAACACAACACAAACAAAGATAACACATCTTAAAATAATACTCTACATCACAACTCTGTTTTTATTCCACTTCAGTCTATGCAGGGACAAGGTTTCTTTGTAACAAGCCCTTAATGTGCCACTCTTTGCACAAAGCACTCAATCTCTGCTTGTGCATTTGTTCAAAGTTCACTTTAAGTACCGAGTATTTATCAACTGTATTGCTCTGCAAAGCCCCTGCCGCAGGTTACTCATTATGGAGAACGACTTCTCTGTCTGCTTTGCATGGCCCACCAGTTCTCTGCCTGTGTGTCTCTCCTGTGAGCATTCTGTTTTCTTTGGCCAGCTGCCTCTCCCTCAGCCTTGCATCCTCATGATTGGTGGCACATTTCAGATTCTACTCCTGGAGGGAGGAGTGGTAACTACTGGCTTGGGACAGCCATTAAAGGAGCTCCTCCATGGCATGGAAATGTGTTACCCAGGCTGTGATGGGGTGGAGGAGGGTGGCTGTAGGGAGGTGTGATTTTCTACTTGTAAGTTTTTGTCAACCCTCGCTGCCCCGCTAGAATCCCCTGGGGAGCATGGGGGAAAGAGTTGACTTCTCTGTCCCACTTCAAAGGTCACAATGGAATTGTCTATCCCTCAGGTTGTTATGGAACTGTTTAGGCAAGTCCACAGGCAGCCTGAGCCAAGATTGGTTCTTATTCCCCAGGTCAGGCAGAAAAGAGTCCACCAAGAAAAACTAAGATGAACATTCATGGGGAAACAAGTGTTAACCTCAAGTTCAAAGGATCGGCAGTGGGAATGCAGTTCAGACTCAGAGCCAGGAGCTCAAAGTGGGTCAGAAATGGAGCCTAGGGTTAAAACAACAGATAGAGGGGGCATAGGAAAAACCTAAGGCAAGCACATTGAATCAGATCAAAGCATATGGCATACAAGTGTGAGACTGTCATAACAAGACCCATCATTCTGCACAACAGACATATGCTAATAGCAATTAAGTAACTAAGACACAAGAGCCACAAGGATCCATAATGGTGGTGACAAATGCATGGCCTGGTGGAGATACAGCTCAGTTTTGAAGGCCTGGGGTATCCATAGCTCCATTGGTCAGCTTGATTTAAAGTCTAAAGCAGGACCCGTAGGGATATGTGAACCCTGCTTGAAGCTAGTGCCTGCCCTTCTGTCTACAGTAGCTACAGTTTGAACCATTTCATACCTGTGCTTCACAGATCATAATGACAGATATAATGGTATAAAATCATAGAGTGTCAGAGCTANAAGAAATGGCTTCATCCAACCGCCTGCATTACATCAAAATGAGATTCTTCCTTCCAAGGTCTTCGCTGTACTGTTTTAAAGTCTCAAGCTTGTAATGGCAAGCAGGAGTGGCTTGAATTTAGAAAGAAGATAGAAGGATCATCAGCTCTCAGTGCAGGGTGGCATGAAATGGGAGACAATCGATCTTTTAGTCAGCCTTTCTCAAACCTAAGGGAGCTTACAAATTATCTAAGATGGTGTGTGTTTAAATGCAATCCTAGAGAGTCTCAGTAGGTCTGGAGTCAGACCCAAGAATCTGTTCTCATGCAGGATCCGGGAACATGTTTTAAGAAATGCCCATAAAAGGAAAGTAATTACTAACTGACTACTGAGCAAAAGGAGAATGTTCCAGATTGGAAGTTTCCACCCCTGACTGCCCATTGAAATCATACAGGAATTATTTTCAAGAGACACAGAGTCAGATGGGGTAGTACAAACCTATAATCTCAGTACCAGGAAAGCCAAGGTGGGAGATCACAAGTTTGAGGCCAGGCTGGTATACAAAGCAAGTCTAAGACCAAGCTGAAAGGCTGGACCACATACTAATAGCTTAAAACCGTAACTCCAGTTGCAGGGCACTTGATGTGTTCTTCTGACCTCCAAGGGCACCCGATAAAGGAAGAGACAAAGAGACAAAAGAGGACGAAGGAAGAGAAAGAAAGGAAATATATAAAGAGAGAGAGAAGCAGGGAGAGGGGTAGATGGGAAGGAAGGAAAGAGGAGCTACCTGTAACCAGTAGTGAGGGTAAGGCTTGAGTGTGGCCTCTTGTTTACTTAATTGAAATAAAAGCCCACACAAATTTACAGAAGTTTACTAAAGCAAAGCAACGTTAAATATCAGAATAGACTGCAGTGGAGAGGAAGGTCATATGAGTGGAATTACTCAAGGGCCCTGATTATCATCTGGGGCCAAGGGAAGGAGGAGCTTGGTTACTAAGGGGACATAATGCAGGTGGTTCTGTTTTGATTAATAGATTAGGTCATAATAATCATTTTTCTACTTCCCAACATGCATCTGATTTTATGCCTAATTATGCATAAGCAGAAGAGATTCTTCCTAGAAGTTTACTTAAAGGCCAGGTTACTAAATTATTCCTGTGTTTGCCTGATTCAGAAGGAAGGAAGAGGGGAGGAAGGGAAGAAAGGAAGGAAAGAAAAGAATACTTATGCCTTCATTTGGACAGCTATGATAAAATATTATAGACTGATTAACTTATAAACAACAAAAATCTATGTCTT
Source organism: Neotoma lepida (assembly GCA_001675575.1). Taxonomy (NCBI): domain Eukaryota; kingdom Metazoa; phylum Chordata; class Mammalia; order Rodentia; family Cricetidae; genus Neotoma; species Neotoma lepida. The sequence goes on from LZPO01097623.1 coordinate 65,206, forward strand.
ACAGTGGTGGCATGTAGGAATTCAATGAGCAAGGATGCAGGATCAGTATATCAGGAGGATTGAGAACCTGTAAGCCACACTCCCTGGACTGGGCAATAGAGAACCTTGCTGTAGGTAATCTCCCTTCATTCTCAGTTTCAGCATCCCCCTGCCTCTGAATACCTGGGAACGGGAGGTGATTCTTCAATTACCTTTACCTCACTTGCAAGTCTGTGTGACCTGGCTCAGATTACTTCCTTTTCCTCCAACAAGAGTCATAACTTCCTCCTCCTGGAAAGCCCCTAAATGTATCAGCTACTGTCCTTTCCACTAGCCTTGGTGCTCCTGTTTCTTCTGAAACATTCTAAGCAAATGATGGTTTGATCTTGGGTGGCACAGGAGGACTGGCTGCCCTGCAGTGCAAAATTTTCAGCTCTTCTTTCTTCACTCTCTGACTCTTTCTGCTTTTCACTGCTTCCTAAATGCTGAACTTGTGTGAAATATATTTAGTTTCCGCTTTCCAGGTCTCTATAAAGATCAGGGACCTAATTTTGTTCCCCATTTAGAGCAAAGCCTGCCCCCACAGAAGGCATCCTGTATTTTCCGATGGACCTGTTTCAGGCAAATGAAATTGGCTCCCACTGCTCACTGGTCCCAGATTAGAGTCCAGAGGCATCGCTTTCAACACCAAACTTTCAGCATCAAACTCTCCTCGAGCATTTTAAGGAGCCAGCTGGTCCTTGAGTCCCTAGAGCTTCCACCTTTGCTCCCATGATTACCTGTTTAACAGCATCCCAGCTGCCCGGAGATGCCATGGCTAAGGCAGCAACCAGAATTCCATTAGCTCTTTAACCTGGCCAGGAAAACATCACAGAGAAACACGGACCTGCTAAGCAGGAGTTAACAAGAAGAGATACCATATGGTATGCCCAAGAACTACAGAATAACTCTACCACACTTCCACTCTTTAGCTATCCTGGAAATGGCAGCGAGGCACCATGTCTGTAAGAGGTAAATAACACTTTCACTTTAGAACTGAAGAAACTGAGGCACAAAGAGAAAATACATCATGCCACTGCTAAGTGGTTACGTCTAACTGAAGACAAATTTGCTTCTAAGGCCTTTCATCTTCCTTGATACTGAATGTCCTTGTTTCTCTGGCTGTGTTGTGATTAAAAGATGCAGCATGACATCTCTGTAATAATCTGGAAAATATCCATGTTTTGTAAAAATTAGAAGATAAATATGTATGTGTAATCTATTCACAATATAGNTGTTTTAAGTGCCTTAAAAATATGTGAAAGGGGCTGGGAAAACGGCTCAATTGGTCAAGTGCCTGCTGCATCAATGTTAGGACCTAAGTTTGGTCCCCAGCACCCGTATAAAAGGCTGGGTGGTGTTGTGGGATATTTGTCCACTGTGTGAAGATGTATTGCTGTGATTGGTGTAATAAAAAGCTGAAAAGCCAATAGCTAGGAAGGAGAGTGTAGGCAGGATTTCTGGGGAGAGAGAGAATTCTGGGAAGAAGAGAGGAAGGGGGACACCAGTGAGACTCTGAAGAAGTCAGAAATACGGTACAGAGCAGTGGTAACTGAGCCATGTGGTAGAACGTAGATTAATAAAAGCAGGTTAATTTGAGTTATAAGAGCTAGTTGGGAACAAGCCTAAGCTAAAGGCCAAACTTTCATAATTAATAATAACTCTCCAGGTTGTTATTTGTGGCCATCAAAAAAGTACTACTACATTTGATGCCCAACATGCTGCACGTAAATCCACATAGGACCTGAGAAAGCTGAACAAAAGTTCTAAACACAGAGTTGGACATGGCTTCCTGGCCACTGTAGTCTCTTGGGTAGGCATAGTGCTTGT
>LZPO01097624.1:30364-40527 GCA_001675575.1 Neotoma lepida
TGCTTGTGTATATATGCACAGTTGTCTTGCTCTATTGCTTTCTACCTTATTCTTTTGAGGCAGGATCTCTGATCCTAAAGGCTGCCAGTTGGCTAGACTGACTAGCTAGTTAGCTCAGGAATCTGCCTGTCTCCAAACCGTCCAGCTCCCCAAGNGATGGGATTATAGATATATATCATCATGCCTAGCATTTAGCTGAGTACTAGGGATTTAAATAGGTCCTCATGCTTACATGACTGGAACTTAACAAACTTCGAGATCTCCCTATTATCTATGTTCCATCTTTAAAGAATGGTGGTAAGAATTAATTTCAGTCTGAATTAAACAAGGAAACCACAACTCAGGCTGGTAGTGTGGATTAGTGATAGATCACCTACCTAGCATGTAAAGATATGTAAGGTCCTATGTTCAGTCCCAGCAAAACAGACATACACACACAGAGAGAGAGAGAGAGAGAGAGAGAGAGAGAGAGAGAGAGAGAGAAAGAGAGAGAATATTAAGAGACATGATCACATTTGGCCCAGGCTGACTTCATACTGTACATATTGTTAATCTGGCTGTAAACTCCTGAACCTCCTTCACCTCCACAGTTATAAGCATTTGCCACTATGCCAGATAATATAAAAACTTTTAAGAGCCACTTTTGTAGTACACGTTACCATGACTTTATTTATTGTTCTGTTCACTATAAAATATGCAGTTTTTTAGACTGAGCAACTACAAATCATTCCAGTATTAACATCACTGGAAGTTTCATTACATATTCCTGTGATTATAGTTATATTTAGACATACCAAACTTCATATTAGTTATGAATTATCCGTAAACACATTTAATTTTGAAATGATGTGTTTTCCAGTCTAGGTCTTTGCTGCTTGGAACCATCAGATAACCTGGATGAATATGAACAGAATGAATGGCCAAAAAATAAAACTAAAATCCTTTATTACATTAGAATATTTAAATAATTTCTTATTAACANTGACTCAGCAAAAAATCTTGATATTACTTCAGCAGAGTGAGAAAACTGACAGTGCTGATAGATTTCTCTCTGTAATAACAGATAGGAATGCCATGAATCTATTCATTCTCTGACATCTTCTGTTGTCACAAATTAGACATTTCCTGGATTATGTTTGACATATAACAGTGCTTTGGCAATATTTGTAATCTGAGAGGAAACTGAAAAAAAAGTTGCTTCAAGAAAACAGACAGCCTGAATCATGGCTTAGGAAAAGGATTAAGTGTTCCCAGTGAAACCCTGCATCAGAGGATGCTTTGTTCCAGGCACTAGGTTTGTTAGACCAGGTTGTAGGATGTGAGCATGATGATGCTGGTGGCCTGAAATTTTCTTTAAAAATCTCCTTTTCACAACAATGTTTTAGTTTAGGCTTATGCTACCATAACTTTGTTTATTAATCTGTTCAATTATAAAACATGCAGTTNTTTAGACTGAGCAACTGCTAATCATTGCAGCATTAACAGTGTTGGAAATAATCATTTCCCTGATTACTTAGACTATATCTACTTCATGTTACTGTGTTAATGTTGAAGCCATTTGTGGACAAGTCATAGAGAATTCTTTTTTTTCTCATGTTCATTTTTATATAATTTTGTATTTAAAANTTTTTCTTTTATTTTACATATGAACCCCTGTTCCCNCTCCCTCCTCTTCTCCCCCTCCCCCTCACCTACCCCCTTCCCACCTCCATCCCCTCCTCATAGAGGATAATATGGAATGCAAAAAAATATTATTATTTATTCAATATATTCAGCTAATATAAAACAGCCCAGTTTTATGTTTATATTTGTTTTTACTTACAATTTTACTTGAAATCCTCATTAAACCTATAAAAATTCTAAGGCACAAAACATCAGTGATAGTTTTAATTTAGCACTCTGCATATTTGCATGCCTCTTTAGGATACAGCAGGGCAAACACCTACTTGAGATGTAAGTGTTGCCAGCTGTTATCAACAGCCTCAGATGACCAGGTGGAAACCTGTGGGAGAGTAGATGTGCCTCTGTAAACAAAGCAGAAATGGCTTCTCCTCCATGCCCACATTTCACTTTTTTCCTGTTCTTCCTAACTACTTATCTATCTATCTATCTATCTATCTATCTATCTATCTATCTATCTATCTATCTATCTATCTATCTATCTATCATCTATATCTCCATCAATCTGGTTCAACTATGGGCTGTATGTCATCTTTGTGAAAAGAATCATGAGATAAGCTTAAGTGACTCCTTCTGATTACTTTTTAGAATTAAGAATTTATCATTGTAGAACTTTTTAGACACTCAGATCTATATAACTTTAGAAAAAATAATGCTAAATGTATGGGNGATTATATTTCAAACAGTTTGACTAAATCAAGCTATCCTAAATATTGATTCAAGCAACCAATCCCCAATGGATACATATCAAAACAGCATGTTGTATACCATAAAATATGTTTACATTTTTTCTTTATTTTTGAAATTAAAATACAATTCTATCATTTCCCTCTTCTCTTCCCTCCCTCCAAAATTTTCCATGCCCCTCTTCAAATTCATGGCCTCGTATTCTTTGTTATTGTTATATATATGCATAAATATATACATACAAATTGTTCAGTCTGTTTAGTGTTGCTTGTATGTTCATGAATTCAAAGCTGACCACTTGGTATTGGATGACCAATGAGGGGTTCATCCCTGNTGAACACTATTTCTCCAATTCTCATTATTCCTTAGATGCCTGTAGTTCTTTGTTTAGGTGTGGGCCCCGTGAGATTTCCACCTTCTGTGTTATCATGTATTGGGGCACTATAATTGTTCAGGTCTTGCTTAGGCAGCCATATTGTTGAGGTATCACAGGTAAAGCTTCCTTGTCATTTCTAGAGAAACAATCTCAGAGCAGATTTCCAGGTCCTCTGGCTCTCACAACCTTCCACACCCTAAGCCTTAGGTGCAGGAGTTGTGTTGTGAATGTATCAACTGGCGCTGGGCACTCCATGATTACTTTTCTCTGCATTTTGACCATTGTGCTTTTTCTGTAATGATCTCCATCTGTTGTCAGCAGATCTCCAACTGTTGTCAGTTTCTTTGATGAGGGGTGAGAGCTGCATTCATCTATTGGTGTAAAAGTATTTAGATGTCAGAAACTATTCTAAGCTAGTAAAGTGGCAGTAGTAGGGTCTCCTCTAAGANCCATGACCTCACTTGCTCTGGGTAGTTAGGGAGCTTTCTAGAACCAGGCATGATTTTCCCCCAGCTCAGCACACTTATATCTAATTAGATAACTGTTGAATACCACCAAGATATGAGGCCACTATTGTATCCTTAGGGATACCTTGTCATGTTGGTCATCATTGTGGTTCCTAGGCATATGTTTACATTTTTGATTTTTCAGTTTCAAAAGGTCCTTTTTGATATTTGATATTCTTTTTTAAGTTTTTCATTTTTTAAATGAATTCATAAAATGTTATATATTTATGAGGTACAGGTTGTTAACTTTATACATGCTCATAATGTATCATGACCAAGAGCTGTCTCTTATACACATCTAGATGTGTATAAGAGACAGGTGTGTGTATGTGAGTGTGTGTGTGTGTGTGTGTGTAGTCATGCACCAGAGTGTGTGTGTGTGTGTGTGTGTTGGGTTGTTGATAACTAGAGTTGACTTATTGCACTAGAGGACAGTGGAGCATATTCTATTTATCTATCTTATTTTTTGGTACCAGTTGTCCAGCCTTCTCCTATATTTCTTTACTCATTGTAGACTAGTACTCAACTACTGTGCTATCACCAGGGCCTGTCTTCAATGTTCTCAAGTAAGGATGGTCTGTTTGGATCTGTCAATCATCTTCCTTATTTTCTTTGTCAGTAACATTCTTCAGAAAATCAGTTTTTATCTAACTTATCAATCAAATTGAAAGACTGATGAAATTCCATGGAAAATTGCATTGTTCATGAATTTGATGTTCTTCCAGTTTACTGATCAAAAATTTAAATGAGTCAAGTGAAAGAATTAACTCATTTAAAGACAAAAATGAAATAATGGATAATAAAGAAGTATATAATGAATATATAAACAAATAGCTTAAATATTCTTACTACTAATAAAATGTATGAATTAGAAAGAAATAATCAAGTAATGTTTCTTTCCATTAATGTGTTACTTAATCTTGTAAGGGTATATCAAATTAGTCACACTCATAANTAACTAGTGAAAGAATAAATTTAGAAACCATTTGTAGAATGTAATATNTAATAAATGAATAAAATTAATTCATTTTAATATTTATTAGAATTCAGCATTAGAAGTGCATTCTAAAAATGTAATCATCACTGTTAGCAAGCATACATATATATAATATTTAGCACCCTGTACAATCAAAGATTAAAATCATATTAAATATTCAAGAAATTACCATTAACAAATACACTCATGCTGAAACACTATGTAGATATTTTAAACACCATAAGACCTTAAAATATAATTGTTTCCAGTATTAAATAATGATGGTGCAGAAATATGTTGACAACTTTCAACAACCAAATTACATGTACTTCACTAATCAATCTTTTATTTCTTAGTGTTTTTTTGCCTGTTGTGCTTTCTTAAATTTCAAATATCCCTTTAGAAATGAGACTTTGAAATAGGAGAAGGTACCACTGGACAGGGGATAGAAATAAAGATCAAATTGTCAAAGAGGTCTATGGTTTCAATAGATGGCACTGCTTCCAGCTATGCATGACCTTAAGCTTTGACCAGGTCTCTAACTTTCTAATTCTAAAAAAAAAAAAACAAAAAAACAAAAAAAACTTAAAATAAAGCATGATGTTAAGTGGTAGCATTAGTTAGAGTCCAATTTCCAATTATATCCCTAGTTGTAATAAATACTTGTGTTTCCTTATCCATTATCTTCTTCTTATCCTTAAGGTTTGCTTGCTAATAATATTATTTAATGTGTTTGTGCACTGTAAACATGGGTCCCCTTTTCTGATCTATGTATTTCATACAANGTATGTTAGATAAAAAGAAAAAGCAAGACACTAGGAAAACTTACAAAGACAGAAGAATCCAATAAGGACTAAACTAAAGTTCAGTTTAAAGATGTGACTAGGGAGTTTAGAGGTGTAAAAGGAAATAAGAGAAGCAGGTGATCAGAGACTAAACGGAATCAAGAAGTGAAAACCGAAAAAAAGCAGAGAGCTGGAAGGGTTCCCCCAGCTCAGGGAACTTTGCTCATAGGGGCTGGCAAAGGCTCTGTCTGTAGTGGTAGGGCCAACCCAGAGCNAAGTCTTCTGGGCTTTGATGAAAGCACGTCAAAGGGAGGTAGGGTGTCGCTTTGGAATATTACAAAATATGGGGATGCCTTGGTCAAGCTTTTGTAGGCCAAGATCCAGAGGGCTTATTTAAAAAATAACCTCAAAGGGCCTGACTAGCATAGGTCAAGAAGAGAATCCATATGTCCCTTGTCTCAGGAGTGGCAAGCCCACCTGAATAAGAGACAGGACATTATAGCTATGATTCTCTAAAAGTACTGGGCAAATAAAGCAAAAAGTGCTTAACCATTGACTGTAGGTACTAAATTAAAACCCAGATTCTAAATCTAGTTCATAGATATGAAGAAACATACCTGTTCTTCTAAAATTAAAAAAAAAACTTTCAATGATATTAAGACAAAAAGAAGTCTCAATCCCCCGTGNNGCCACAGGCATGTCTTCACAGTGGGTAGATGCTTTTCATTTTAAGGAAATTGAATTGCCCTTCTCCATAGTTTACATGAAGAAATCTCAGTCCCTAGTGTAGCCACAGGCCTGCTTTTGTAGTGGATTGATGCTTCTTATTTAGTTTTCATGCATCCTTGGGGTGAATTTCATTGCTCTGCCCCATAATTTGCATGTGCTCCCAGCCGCTTCATCACAGGCAGCCTCACCAAGATAGCAAATTATGTCCTCTAGCCATTGAGTCCTGGATACCCAGTTAAAGTGTTCATGTTTCTTGTTTGTTTGTTTTAGTCTTTCTGGGATTTTGTATCATATTACATAAATCTTAGAAGCGGCATTTATGATGGGCCATAATTTAGTTTTCTGGGAGCCCTCTTTCTCAGTTTGTCCACTTCACACCTGTTGCTCCGTACAGATTTTTATAGTAGGCACTCCCTTCTAAAGACTGTCCATGTTACATGGACGTGTTACAACATCACTCTAATCAAGGAGAATTATTTTGATAAAAAAAGAAAAATAGTGGTGAGCATGAAATAAGCATTCATCCATGGAAATAATTACCAGGGAACAGAGAAGATGAGCCCAGGGCAGCCATGCTGACTTTCACCTAAGAAAACATACAGTATTGACAGAAATGAAATTGCTTTATGCACTGTGGTCTTTCACTCATTCTGTTTGAATGTTGAGCTCCTAACCTGNAAACTCCAGCTCTTGTTCTCCTTGCCAAAGGCAGTTTGTGTCATNTAAAACAAATGCTATAGTTAATTCATTGAAGGAGAAAACATACTGTGTAAAGATATGTCTTTCTGNGACATCTATCTTGGTTACTTCTGTGTTTTTATAATTGATTTGTCTTCTCTGTGTTTGTGTCTATGTTAACGCTTATTCTGTATCTTCTTAAATGAGATTGATTCATTTCTTGCCNAAAGGATTAACTTCCCATGAAGTTATTCATTTCATTTTCAAATATAATCTTTTAGGTTTTAACGCTAAATCTTACTGATGAAGGNGTACTTGTTCTTTTTCCAGGCTATGATGTCGGTAAGTGGAATGACAGAACAACAAAAATAACGATTAAAAATCAACAGACACAGCCACTACCTGTGTCTGTCTTGTGATTTCTTTGTCAGGGTCCACCAGCTGNCTGTAAGATAAAAAACAGATAGTAAGTGAACAGGCAAGATTTTTATGTCAAATAAAACNGCAGCTGGAATCATTGCTTTGGAGAGGGTTCCATGTCAGAAGATATAGCAATATTATGGGGTATTGATTTCTCTTTGTTTTGGGAAATGTATTACAATTTTTTTAACCAATTCTATTTTACTTCTGTGTCTTAGATTATTTAAATGGATGTTGTAACATTCAGATATTGCTGCTCTGGCCCTGAAAATGGCAGGCACTGTGGATAGAAGGAAGCAGGTTCTGATGCATGCAGCCTGAGCCTGTTCTGCATCTTGCATCTTTTAATTTTAGTCTAAGCTGGACCACACTCTCTCTGACATGTCTTCTCATTCAGTGTTAAGTGACTATCAGCTTGTGAAATGATAAGGCTGAGATTTCACTGTCTATATGAGGAGTGAGGAAAAAAACCTCATATTCTAGACATCCTTAGACTTGTCCAGCTCCTCTAAAATAATGAAGCAGAGCTTTGTAGCCACAAGTATATTCCTGTGTGATGGTTACAAAAGATTCCGAGCTCAGACAAGGACCCTATCTACATGTCTCTGTATTGTCCACAGACAGGTTTCTGAACACCCAGAATGTCTCATATATTTATAGTATATAACTTATTATAGCTTGTATTTTTTGTTGTTGTTCTTTTGTTTTTTTGAGACAGGATTTCACCATAGCAGGTGAGGCAGGCTGGGACCTCCTGCATAGCCCAGGCTAGCCTTGAACCCACATCCTTTGTGNTTCAACCTCCTATGTGCTGGAATTTCTAGTATACAAACCACTAAGAAAAGCATAAATAACTTTTGAAAGTCTATTTTCATTGTTTTTCTAAAATCATTTCTCTTGACATATACTCAACCTGTACTATCACTAATTTGAGTTTCTTATTATCATACTTTTATTTTGTTCCCATTTCTTACTAATAAAATATTTTGTGGAAATTCATACATGTAATTTTTGGCATCTCTAAATACTTTTTAAGTTCCTAAGGAAAGAAAACCACATTACTTGGGGACTTTTTCAACAATTGATTACGATTTAAGTTGACCTATATAAATNTTAAACAGATTATATCTCTATATNGTTAGGGGCTTATTGTTTCAGTATAATGGATGATCAATCATACTATTATTTTTATTCTATNCCTTTGAGTATTAGTGAATCAAAATTGCTCTGGAAGTTTAATGAGTGTTTATATTCTTTCTGGATGCTCCATTCACTGCTTCNTCTCCCTTAAAACACTAGCTACCACATAGTCAGAAACCAAGGCCCCATGTGTGACAAGCTGTATTTGCAACCACGCCACTTTTCAAATTCGTAGAGTAGTTGAGATATTTACATTCTCAGGCCCTGATCTAACAGTTGCTGTCCATCTGCCTGATCGTTGGTTTTTTTAAAAAATATTCCTTACTATAAAAAATAAAAATGGCATTAAGGTTATGCTTCAAGCAATAATTCCTGTGTACTCTTCTCCCCTTAGTCCCGAGGTACCACTGTACAAAATCATTGTTGTCTTTGTATTTATTTTTGTTTTACTTGTCTACACATATAAAGATGGCAAAACATATAGCATTTCCTTAGTNCTTTAAAAAATTTTCATAAGAANTGTCATGATGTCATGTCTCTCCTTTAGAAAGTACCTTTAAACTTTTAGCAGCATGTCTTTAAGATTGAGCAATGGTTAGATGTTATTCTCCAGTGACTGATGGGGATTCATNTCAAAATTCTTCTCAAATACCAGGCTGGTTAATTTTGTCTACTTGACACACGCTAAGGTCATTTGGGCAGAGGAAGCCTCAATTGAGAAAATGCCTCCATCAGACTGACTAGTATGCAAGTCTGTGACACATTTTCTTGGTCGATGATTTACAAAGGCAGTGCCACCCTTGGCACTTGGTCCTGGGTGGTATAAGAAATCAGTTTGATTTGCTGTTCTGTAAACTTTTGCCTATGGTGCTTCTCCCTCATGTAGTGTGCCATTTTCAGTTGTGAACAAGCTTTTTATTTACTGTTTATGGTGGTTGCAAGAATCCCACGCTGTGAATGGGTCTATTTGTGTAATCTCAAAGAACAGTTTTGGGGGCTATTTCTTAGACTGAGTAAAGTAAAAAAAAAAAAAAAAACATTTAAAAAATTAAATGTATTCATTTATTTTACATCCTGACTGAAATTTCCCCTCCTCCTCTCCTTCCATTCCCTCCTCCCATCTCCCCGCTGCATCTCCCCCCCCTGTCTCTTATACACATCTAGATGTGTATAAGAGACAGCCCCTATCCACTCCTCCTCTGTTTCTGTTCAGAAAGGGGCAGGCCTCCCACAGGTGTCAACAAAGCATGGGATATCAAGTTGAGGTAGGACTAAGCTCCCCCCGCCCTCGTATGAAGGCTTGGTAAGGCAGCCCAGTATGAGGAATAGGTTCCCCAAAGCCTGCCAAAGCATCAGGGACAGGCCCTGCTCCCAAAGCGAGGAATCCTACAAGTTGACCAAGTTATACAACTGTCACANGAATGTAGAGGGCCTAGGTGGGTCCCATGAGAGTTTCTTAGAAAAAACATTCTCAATGGAAGCTTTTGTTTTTCACCAACAAGGCAGNCAGAGAGAGTTCTTGCCTTCTGTTTCACAGTGGAAATACTTTTTGTCAAATCTCTCTTCCCTGTGGATTTTTTTTTTAACTAAAAGCTGGTTTATACATGAAGAATACAAAGATGACATCTTATGAGATTATCAGTATAATATATAACAATTCCATTAGCAATACTATTAATAGACATTTAAATATAGAGATTACATGGGTAATCTAAAATATAATTTTGTATCCAATAAGGCTTCTAGCTTAGAANATACATTTTTTATTTATAAATTTCCTGATAAAAATAACACAACTGTTCACTTGTTCATCTCTTTTTATTTTGCAGAAATATCATGCTGCATCTTGTATANTGATTATTTTGTGTCACTCTTAAAGCAGGTAGGCCATTAGGAGATCTGTTTCTGTGTCATACAGGAAGCAAATTGAGGGCATAAAGGAAAAGAAACATACCCAGAATANTCAGTCAGTACTGAGCCTTTTGCCCGTGATCATATAAGATAGATCTCAAAAACATGTTTTATTGAATTTTCCTTTCAAACACTACAGTTAAGTGCTTCAAAGATAGTCTTTTTTTTTATTAAAAGATTTTCTTATTTTACATACCAACCACAGAACCCCCTCTCCTCTCTCCTCTCTCCTCCCTCCTCCTGCCCCCTAGCCTTGCCCCTCAACCCACCCACCC
>LZPO01097626.1:39028-50613 GCA_001675575.1 Neotoma lepida
GCCTTTCCTGGAACTCACTTGGTAGCCCAGGCTGGCCCCAAACTCACAGAGATCCGCCTGCCTCTGCCTCCCAAGTGCTAGGATTAAAGGAGTGCGCCACCACCGCCCAGCCTAAACTAGAATGGATTTTAAAAAGAAAAAATACAANCTTTTGGAAAATAAAAAGTAGTAGCAGAAATTTTAAATTCTTTTTGGAGATAAAGCACAAAAGAAAAATCAGGAAATAACCAAGAAAAGACAAGATATGGGAGGATCAATCTGAGAAATTTAAGCTTTCTGAGATTCAAATATAGAGAATAATAAAGGAAACACAAAGACGAAAATTGCTATGTAGCTAATTCAAGAACTAAATTAAATATAACTAAATATGTAACTAAATATGGTGAGTTTTCTGACTTCAAAGTCTGATGATGAAGTGGGTCAAGCTAGATGGAAACCAAGAAACATTTCAGGAAACTTCAATCAATTGGGAGAAGAGACCAGAGCCTACAAGACACTAAATGGACATTAAAAACTGTCCAGAATTGCAACAGAGTTAGCAGTGGCAATTTTGGGAGTTGGAAAACAAAGCTGGTTTTCCCTCAGATTCTATCAGAGTGTGACTTGAAATTTCAAGAAAAATACTTTTGATAAAAAGCAAAAGAGAGAAAGAATTCATACAATTTGAAATTGTGAGATGTATTAGTCAGGGTTTTTATTACTGAGATGAAACACCATGAAAAGCATCCTGGAGAGGAAATGCTTTCTTTGGCTTACATATCCCAGTCCATTGAGGGAAGCCAAGGCAGCAATTCAAATAGGACAGGAACCTGGAGACAGGAGCTGATGCAGAGGCCGTGGAGGGGTGCTGCTTACTGGCTTGCTCCCATGGTTTACTTAGCCTGTGTTCTTATAGAATCCAAGACCACCATTCTAAGGTATCCCCACCCAAAATGGGCTGGACCTACCTCCAGGGGTCACTGATTAAGAAAATGTCTTAAACCAGTGGTTCTCAACCTTCTTTAAAACAGTTTCTCATGCTGTGATGACCCCCAACCAAAATTGTGATTTTGCTACTGTTATGAATCATAATGTAAGTATCTGCTCTGCAGATAGTCTTAGGTGACCCCTTTGAAAGGGTCATTTCACTCCAAAGGGTCACGACCCACAAGTTGAGAANTGCTGTTTTGCAAGCTTGACTATGGCCTGATCTTATGGAGGCATTTTCTCAATTTAGGCTCCCTTCTCTCCAATGACTCTAGNTTGTGTCAAGCTGCCATAAAACTAGCCAGCACAGGAAATAATGTCCATAGTTTTACTTCTCAAATTTATTTTTAAAATACTATGNACCATGGAAGATATTAGCTGTGTATAGTCCAGGGAATGATAAAAACTGGTGCCAGTTGAGTTGCAACCATAACAAATGCTTTTTATTTGTGTGGGTTTGTAATTATGCATATTACAAGTTAACTATAGTTCCTTTTCTTCAGCGCTAAATAGGTTGCCAGCATAGCTCTTCTGGAAATGTGGTGGTGTCCTTTCACTGAGGCAGGTTGTACCATGGGTAACGGGCTTGAAGTGAAGTGAGAGGCAGCTCTNGTGACTTTGCTTTGCAGAAGTATGGTTTTGTGAAGAATGTGGTCCAGAAAGGAGGCCTCAGAATTTTATTTTCTAGCTTAAACATGTATCTATCTGATTACAAAATTAATATTCACACATGGAAGGAAATTGGGAAATTTCACATCAGTCACATGAGACACCTGTGATTTTTGCCATATAAAGACAACCACCACAAACATGTAACATNTAACAGTAGCAACTTATTACATACATGTAAATTTCTTCTTCANAGACCTTTTTATGGTCTGTGTGCATATTTTCAACAGTTCAGGAGCCTTTCTAATAATGTCCGCAAGTGTGAACTTTGGAGACAAAGTGTTTTCATTAGGAGTTCAGCGGCTCCTGTCTCCATCTCATCGAATGGCTCTTTTTATTCATTTGTAACAGATGATAATCTATCAGCCTCTAGATTACTCTAGTTATTGTCAGATCCCAGAGAAACCCCAGACAAGTCTCACTCAGTACCTTGTGGCTCCTCCCAGGACTTCTCACTCTGCCCCTTACCCTAAAACTCTCCAGCCCAGGGGCTGGGCTTTCCTTCCCCCAGACTCTGAAACCGATATAACTCAGCCGTTTTGGCTACTGCTTTCTTGGTTCCCAGGCTTGATCTCTTTTGGCCTCTTGGTCTCCTGGCTTGCTCTTGACCCATTTTGCCTCCTTCCTTCCCTCCCTCCTCCCTTTTTTCTCTCTCTCCTCTTCCCTTCCTCTCTAGCTCCACCTCTCCCACCCGCCTCCTCTCATGGCCCAGTTCAGTCTGGACTCTTTCAAATGACTCTGGCTGTTCTCTCCCCTATATCTTTAATAAACTCTTCTCCTCAGCCATTCCTTGGAGTGATCATTTACTCATTTTCATCCAATTATTAGGGCTCCTATGGGCACTAATGACATAATCCACCTTAAGGAGCCCAAGGATGAATTCCTTCCTCTCTTCTCATCCAAATCTCATCATTAATAAGGATCAGATGAAGCTCAATCAATGGAAAAGAATTTGCTCTAATGACATATTGGTGGAATTTGCCAAAAATTTGTCCGATAGATGGTCAGGGCAAGCTTTCATGAATCATGGTGTGGGGTGTAGTAATCATAGGAGACTCTACTACCAAGTTGAGTGAAGGAATGGATAGGGGCCAATGATGCTGGTTACACTGCTTTACAGGATTGCTGGGGTCTGGTGTCCGAAAAGCCACACAAACAGGAAGTAAAAATCTCCTGCAGCGTTGGTTCTCAACCTTCTACTGCTGTGACCCTTTAATACAGTCCCTCATGTTGTAGTGACCCAAAACCATAAAATTATTTCATTGCTATTTTATAACTACAATTTTACTATTGTTATAAATTGTTATATAAATATATGATATGCAGAATATCTGATATGCAACTCCTGTGAAAGTGTCCCAAAGGGGTCACGACCCACAGGTTGAGAACTGCTGTGTTTGCAGTGTCTCGCTATCACCCTCTACTGACAAAGCTTGAGATTGCTCCAGATAGAAAAGGGGAAAAATTAAGAGCCTGCTTCTCACAGCACAGGAAAAAAAAGAAGGTTGAATTTGGACCTGAGAAAAACAAACCTTATAAAAACACTTAGAGTAGGTTATGTCATACAGTAAGTGTTCAAGAGCCATTATCATTGACTCAGTCACATGTGCACACAAATGTGCAGGAATGAGACCACTTCTTTTGTACATATATTTTGTGCCCTGAAGTGAACATTTTTGACTGTTTTTAATTAAACTTTCTTGGCATTCTTGGTTTTATTTTTCCATCTATATCATTATCCAATATATACAAATAGCATAATTCATTGAGTAGTTAAACTGTTAAGTATATTAGGAATTNATAACATCATTGATGATAGGGAAAATGCTAATTAATACCACTATGTTACTGCCTCAAACCTGTTACAATGGTTCTTATCCAAAAGAGGAAAGGTAAATGTTGGCCAGGATGTGGGAGGTAATGGGAGAATCCTTGTACACTGTTGGTGAATACACTATTGGTGAGAATATAGATTGGTGTATCACAGTGGAACACAGTGTGGACATAGCCCCGAAGTTCAGAACAGAACTATCACAGGGTCTAGAAATCTACTACTAGATGTCAACCCACAAGAACAGATGCCTGAACTCTCATTTTCATTTCATTATGGTCGCAATAGCCAAGCCTTGTGTGACTTTTTCCTGAAACAACAAATCTCTCTTCACCCTAGATAGTGCCAAGTTCAGCATGGCTTGGTGAAATGACTACACTCAACTCTAGTTTTGTGAAACAGTGAGTTTAAGTTAGGGTTGCTTGCATGGGTGAAGGGTTAGATAAAAGAGCAAGGGCAACTTTTGGGTGGCTACACCGCTGAAGAAGGTATTTCTCCCCAANAACTGTTANAGTGTATAAATCCTTGGGAAGGGGTGTGACCTTGTGAACTTCCCCCTAATAACTATTAATTGCACAGAAATCCCTGGGGATGGACAGATACCCAGGAGTCCTTCTCCTTGCCATGACAGGAAGTTAATGGGCCCAATCTTAAACAAATATTCTCTGAATAATCACAACTTCTGGGAATTCAAAAGGACAAAGGCCGTGTTGTGGATGAAGGAGATTATTCAGAAACACCAAAATATAGAAGCAGCCTGTGTGCACAGATAGATAGATGATAAAAAATGGTTTATCTACACAATGGAAAATTTATCTTTTAAAAAGACGAGAATCCTGTGATTTTCATCAGCATGGATGAATACACACGATATTATGTTAAGTGAAATAAGCTGGTCATAGATAGATACTTCACCTTCTTGTGGAATTGATCCAAATAGAAATCATAGAAACAGAGAGTAGGATGTGGCTGCCAGGGGCTTAGGGGGCAAGAAAGGGGAACTGTAAAAATGTTGGTCAAAGTATACAACATTTCAAGGTACTGG
Source organism: Neotoma lepida (assembly GCA_001675575.1). NCBI lineage: Eukaryota > Metazoa > Chordata > Mammalia > Rodentia > Cricetidae > Neotoma > Neotoma lepida. The sequence continues at coordinate 43,540 of LZPO01097626.1, forward strand.
GGGGACAAGCTCAAGAGTTCTGTTACACAACAGGGTGAGGATAGTGAGTAATAACATTCACATACTTAAAAAGCTGTTAAGAGTAAGTTTTAAATGTTCATATAAAGAGGAGATAAGCATGCAAAGAAACAGATGTTAATTAGTCAATTCATCTACTTACAATGTGCTCATATTTCAAAACATCATGCTATACACTATAAATATATTATTTTCTCAATTAAAAATAATTTCAAATGGTACAAGTATGTGAGAAAATAAGATGAAATTGATGTAAATGTAAACAAATGAACTACATTCTAAGGCTATTTGGAGATATTTGCTATAATTTCACATGAGCATATACTTATATCCACTTACTTTATATCTTCAATTGCATTTCAAATTAATATTCACATATATATATAACTTAAATTTATTTATGAATATATTCAGTTAAAGTTGTTTACAGTAAGAAAAGTCTAAAGTACAAATCCATCGACTATGGGGCATTGAGAGGGAAGGAATGGGGAAACATACAGGATATATGTTGAAAACCATGCTACCAATAAAATAAATGTCCATATACTGAACATAGAAATATTTCTAGAACATTTAATTAGAGAAATAAAGCATAAGATAGCTTCTAGTTTGATTGCATGGAAAATATTTTTAGTGTGTGCTTGTATGCATGGTGCGTGATGTGTGCAGATACTGATGTTATGGCATCTGAGAGGAGGGTGCAAGCCAGCTTTGTGGAGTTGGTTATCTCCACCTGCCTTCCTGTATTTTCCAGGGATCTAATTTAGGTCACTAGACTTGCATAAAGAGTGTGCCTTTACCCACTGAGTTATCTAACTGGCCGATATTTTTATTTTAAAAAATACGTGTATACATAGATGTATATATAAATTTACTAAATGGATGTACTTCCATCTACTTAAAAAATATTTACCTCCAGGGANGGAAATAGGAACTGTATTGTAAGTAAAAGAAGACTTTTAAAATTCTTTCTCTACATATTTTCTATTGTTTTATGTGAGCATGAGTTTTCCACCATCGTATCTGTGTAGTAATTGCACATAGAAAATAAACATTATGGGTTGGAAGCTAGCTCAGTAAAGTGCTTACAAGCACAAAAATACAAGTTTGATTCCCAAAACCCCCATAAAAAAACAAAACAAGCATGGTGGTGTGGACTTGTAATTTCAGGCCTGGGGAGGCAAAGGCAGATTGATCCCCTGGGCTCACTGGCTGGCCTAGGCTCCTTGGTAAGTTCCAGGTCAGTGATCTCAGAAGAAAGAAGGATGATACCTAAGGAATGACACCAGGATTATTCTCCTGCCTACGTGCGCACACACACACACACACACACACACACATCACACACACACAAATAAATGCACCTACACACACACTCATATACACGTGCACATACACAAAATAAACACTAGTGAAATGTAAATAAATAATTAAAGATAGATTAATTATCCATTTTTATTTGTTTAATAATGTGTCATTTTCTGATTGGTTGGTCTTTCTCCCTTATACATACATAACTTGCTTCACTGTGATATTTGTTAATTTCTAGGTATCACCCATGTATATCAAGAGAACGCTTTAGGGAGATATGGTTTTATTACTTATTCCATTCCAAGGTTCTTCTTTATATGTCATTGTATTTGTTTTTATATTTAGGCTTTCTAAGGTCAAGTATATTTTATATGACCAGAAGGAGATAAATATATATACTATTTAATATTTTTGTGTATGCAGAGGTCTATTTTGCCTGTATTCATATCTGTATACCTCATGCATGCAGTGCCCTCAGAGGCTAGAAGTGGGCATCGGATCCCGTAGGACTGGAATTACAGTCTGTTGTGAGCTACCATATACTTGAATTTAAATCCAAGTCCTCTAGAAGAGTAGACAGTGAACTTTACCACTGAAGCATTGCTTTAGCTCCAGAAAATATTTAGTTTCTAAAAATTAAATGAAACTGTAGTAAATGAAAATTTGTTAAATCTAAAATCTAGTTGAATTATGTATTGATGTGTCCAAGAAGTGTTCGTTTTTCTTTCTTTTTTCATGTACTTGTGTGTACCTGTGTTCACATGTGAGTATACATGTCAAGTGTGTTGAGTGTGGAGGCCAGAGGTTGACTTCACATATCGTCCTCAATCACTTGTTCACCATCTTATACATCAAGACAGCTTTTCTCAATTGAACCTTGAGCTCACCGGTTTTGCCAATCTAGCTAGCCATCCTGCTCTGGGGATCCCCTGTTTCTGCCTCCTGAGTGCTGGGATTTCCAGAGAGTTGACACATCCACCTGACATTTATGTAGGTGCTGGAGATCCAAGCTCAAGTCTTCACAGTTGCATGGCAAGTGTTGAACCTCTAACCCACCTCCCTAGACCCAAGGCATATTCTTATTATTGAAAAATAATAATCGAGCAGACTTTTGTTTTATTTCATCATTATTCACAAGATTCANGATATAAACATAACCTAAGTGTCCATGAATGGATGAGTGAATAAAGAAATTATGGTCTGTCTACATTCAGTAGATGAGGCAATTTTTATCCAAAAATTGTTTGAAATCTTAGATAAATCAATAGAGCTAAAGAAAATAGTAAAAGTGATACAAATAGGANAGAAACCAAATTATCTCTATTTGCAGATGGTACAATTCTATTTTTAAGAGCTCTTATAGACACTACTAAAAACTCAGATTTGATAGACAATTTCAACAAAGTAGCAGGATAGTGAGTTGACATACAAAAATAAGTATACTTTCTATATATCAATGATGAACTCACTCATCAGGAAAGTGATCCCATTGGAAATAGGCTGTAACCAAATAAAATACTTACCAATGAATCTAAGCAAGGAGGTAAAAGATCTCTACCACACAATCCATAATGAAGAAACAGACACTAGAAAATGGAAACACTCCTCATGGTCTGTAATAGCAGAATTGAAAAATTGAAGCTATTGAAGTAGCTCTATTATCCAAATTCATCTACATGTTCAATGCCATTCCAATCAAACTTCCAATGACATTCTTACAGGGAGAGAAAAATCAATCCAAAAATTCATATGGAAATACAAAAAGCCTTGAGCAATCCTGAGCAAAAAGAGTAATTTTAAATTGTACTAAAGTGTCATCGTAACAAAGATTATATGATAATGGTACAAAACCAGACATGTACCTCAAAACTGCAGAATAAAGGAATCACATACAAGCCAGCATAGTTCAGCTACATTATTCTCAAATAGTGAGTACATAATAGCAAGAATTGACGAGTGGGATTGCATCAGTTTTGAAAGCTTCTTCCTAGAAAGAAGAGCAACAGAATCCAGTGAGATGGTTTGGCAGGTAAAGGCACTTGTTGACAAGGCCGAGGACCTAAGTTCCATCCCAGGACCCACATGGTAGAAGACAAAAACCAAGTCCACAAATTGCCCTCTGACCTTCACATGTACTCCCACAGACAGACAGACAGACAGACAGACAGACAGACACACACACACACACACACACACACACACATTAAGATCAATCCATGTGAGTCTATTAAATGGGTAACAGAATTTATTAAGATATAAATTGAGGAAATACACTCACGATTACAGAACGAAGTAGACAGCAGAAGTTGTCCTCTGATCTGACTGGGAATGAATCCACCTCGCAGCCAGGAGCCGGGAGAAGGACCTGTGTGTCTTCTCCAGCTCCTTATCAGAGGTCATGTACCATGGCAGGAAGCACTGCCTCCTTTGGGCCATATACCACTACACATATAAATTTTTTTAAAATTCCAGAAAACATCAGAATGACAAAACAGCCTACAAAATTTTGCTAGCGATTTATTTTACAGAATTAATATACATAATATGTTCAGCACAAAATAAGAAATAACCTGATCAATAAGTAGGAAAATGAACTAAAAGATACTTTTTAGAAGAAGAGGATATAACTAATAAACTAAAAAAAAAGATTAATATTCTGCATTAGGATTCCACCTCATGGCAGTCAGAATGGCTATTATCTAGAAACAAAAGACAACTCAGTGCTGGTGAAGTTACAGGGAAATGTATTTGTGTGTGTGTGTGTGTGTGTGTGTGTGTGTGTGTGTGTGTGTGTGTAGGTGTACTAGGATTGAACCTATGGCCTCTTACATGCTAGACAATCACTTTACCACTGAGTTATATCCCCAGTCCTCTTTAAACTTTCTTGTTTTCAGAAAAGGCCTTGNTAAATTGTCCAGGAATCCTTTGTATCCCAGGAAGCCCTTGCACTTGTAAATTCATGCTGCAGCCTCCGGAGTAGCTGGGATTACAAGTCTGCTCTGTGAGGCCTAACATCCTTTTTACATAGTTGCTGGCAATGTAAACTACTCCAGCCATGATGGTAATTAGTAGGAGGTTTCTTAGGAAAACTAAAAATAGACTTGCCAAATGTGGTGGTTTGAGTGAGAATGAACCTCATAGGCTCATACATGGTCCTCTGTTGGCGGAACTGTTTGGGAAGGATTAGAAGGTGGGGACTTGTTCAAGGAGATGTGTCACTAGTGGNNGACTTTGAGGTTTCAAAAGACTTGTGTTATTCCCAGTGTGCACTTTGCTTCTTGCTTGCAGTTTGAGATGTGAGCTGAAGGAACACTAGCCCACTAGAGCATGTGGATGTGGCAGGCTTCACCCTTCTACCCATTCCCTCTGCCTTGTTAAAAAATTGTTAGATTACATTCCNAAAGCTAGTCACCAAGGTCTATTACCTTATTTGGCCACTTCTTCCTCCTGAGGCTGACTACCAAAGTCCAGCAATCAGCAGCCCCCTTTGGGTCACCTAATTAATATACCCAGTTAGAATTATACACCTCATCCTAACACAGGGTTTCCCCCTTTATCTTTATAAACCTCCATTTGCCTATGGGCCAAGTCTGTCTCCTCCCTATGTAGAGGCAGTCCTTTGTCCCTTGAGGACAAATATCCCTGCCTCCTTTCCTTTGTCCCCTTCCCCTGCTGCCTCATGCTCTATCTCCTTTCTAGCATCCTAGNCCCTTCTAACACAGATCTCCCCCTTTTCTCTTCTTAAGAATGACATCTGCAAGGTCATTTGATGCTGTTTTTCGGCCTGAGTCAGAAAGCAGCCATTTTAACTTTTCTTCCCCACTTAATAAAGGATCTCTCTGTGAAAACAGGTGTTTGTGCCTAATGCAGGGTCTGGAAGGGAGCCCCCACGGTGTGGGAGTACCTTCATGAGCTTCCAGTTGTCCCAGTTACCATTTCTTCACTCCACTATCATGGACTCTAAACTTCTGGAGCCATAAACCCAATTAAACACTTTCTTTTATAAGTTGCCTTAGTCACGGTGTTTGATCACAGCCATAGAAAAGTGACTAAGACACCATATAATCCAACTATAGCACATTGCTCGAGAATAGGACTCTGAAGTCATAAAAGTCAGCTGACACCTGACATCTGTGTGCCCATATTTATCATAATGGACAAACTATGGTATCATTTATGGTCCCTGCCAGAATGGATTTAAAGGTTGTGACAAAAATGTACAATGGAATACTGGTCAGCCACAAATAGAAATGAAATCATGTCATTTACAAGAAAAGGGATGGAACTGGAGACTCTCATCTTATATTAAGTGAGACACTGAAAAACAAATATCACATGTAGAACCTAGAGAAAAAGATACGAAATGAAAGGGGAGCCAGCAAGAACAAGGGATAATAGATAGAGCGTCACTATGACCAAAGTACACTTTAAGTACCCNTGAAATTGTCATAATGAAGCCTATTGTTTTCAAGTTATTAAATACCAANATAAAAGATTAAAAACTACTCTCTACATCTGATTTTTAAGATAGTATGTTTTATCACTGAATTTTTTTAGTTTCATTTCTCANTTTAATGGGCAAGTAGTCCCTTAATAATCTCTAATAAAAGTAATCATGGATTTCTCTCTTGCCAGTTATCTTTAAATCCAATTTTAAAATAAATTTCAATTAAAGATGCTATGAAGAGCTTAACTGGGTTAGGTTAAGTTTAAATTAATTTTGGAAGGAATGATATTTTATCTCTTCAACTAAGGAGCCTATTGTGTTATTAACATCCTTGGTGAATGCTTTCTTGCTGTAGTCTCTATACATTGTTAATATTTACTCCTATATGTTTTATGATTTAAATATTATTATATAGTGACACTTATTTTTTTCTGCCACTGGGATTAAAATCAACCTTCCCTTTATAGCACNCACATAGTGACTTCATGGTTGGGGAGAAGTGGAATGAAGCAGGAGTTATAAACCCAATCTTGTAGCCAGGTTGGCCCACCTTCTGCATTGCACATGTTGTACTAATTGATTGGCTCAGCACCTGCCTTTTATCTGCCAGAGCTCCATTCCTGCTCTGTACCCAACCCGTGTCAGCCAGTGAGAGTCCTGACCAGAGATCAGAGGGGATACAACCCAAGGGAGGGGTTTCTTTCTCTGCTTAGCTGGTCTGGCAATTGTGTCCTTCCATACTCTTATGCCTTTTCAGAGCCCTTTGTATTCAGATGGTCTCCTGTTAGTGTATCTCTGCTCTCAGTGGTCTGGGTACTGCAGGACCATTTGGGGTTTCTCTGGCCCACACCTGTGCCTNAGTAATATCCTCATTACACATCATACAGCTTGTCTNTTCCCTGTTTCCCACTAGGGTCTTGACTGAGGGCAAAGGGCACACACACAGGTATCTTTATTATTTTTATCATAGTCTTGAGAGTGTCTCTTTGCTTCTAATATGATTTTGGCAACTGATGTTAAGATACACTATGCATGTAGTTCTTAATTCTCTTTGAGATAATCTAAGATTTATTCAGGTGTTATTAGAATTTATCACCTGCATTTTAGCCTTAAATATGTATGTATGTATGTAGCTTGATTTTAATTTTGAGTTGCTGACTTGTTATTTTATCNTCATAATTTTTTATCAGTAAACTATAGTTTTAAACCTAGAATAATCTAATAAATTTACTATTTCATGTTACATTTTCAGAATTTCCTTTGAAGTGAATGAAAGACACATGATATCATTTGAAATA
>LZPO01097627.1:26335-38293 GCA_001675575.1 Neotoma lepida
AATGAACTCTTGAGCCAAAGCAGAGCTCTTTGTGAAGGCATTTCCTGGAATATAATTCTGATGGAAACTGAAAGCCACTGGTCTTTTGCTGTAACTTGGGAATTTCTAGGAATCCAGTTGCTTTTCTCCAATAGCAACTGTGGGGATGTGATTTCTTCTTTTCAAGAATCTAAAGAGACAGCCAACCACAAAATTATAGTTCAAGGGCAATTGAACCACATTTCCCTGTGATATTTGTTTGTCTTGTGCATATGTTTGATCTTCTCTCTGTATTATATGTACATGTGTGTATCCTGTGTGCATGTGTGTACACAGGCTCATGTGTGTCAGTGCAGCCACACATGTGGCACACTCATGTGGGAGGGTTGCTTTTCACCTTGTTTAAGGCAGGGTCNCTCTTTTGTTNTTTTCTCTTTCATAAGTTATGCTAGTGGCCCCATAAGCTTCTGATGCAAGCCNTACCCACTTCCTATGTTTGTATTAGGAATGCTGGGATTACAGATGCACACTACAGCATGTGGCTTCTANAAAGGTCTGGGGATTCAAAATCAGGTCCTTGTGCATATATGGCAAGCATANTATCTACTGAGCCATGTCTTCAGATGCCAAGGAACCTTTGAAAACTATGTTTGGACATATTCTCCCACAGGGAAAATTTGTAGTTCATAGTCTAGAAAAACTTCATGGCAGGGACAGTGTTGCTGGCTGGGAACTTGGCCAAATGCTTGGAACCGTCACTGTGTCTGTTCACTGTCAATTATGCCCCTGTCCTCCATAGGGCTTCCAAATTGAGGGTGCCTNAGCTATTTCCAGTTGCCTTTGTTCTCACACAGCCTTCCCATGGCCTGTGATGGAATAGCCACTGGGAAAACAGCATGAAAAGGCAAAACCAGAAGCTTGTCATTTTAAGACATGATCTGACAGTTCTTGATAAAGAGGGTTTGTACTTGTGTTTATAAAACCTCTTGACATTCATATAGGCATGGGACAGAGGTAGGGGGTGACAGGAGATTATAAATACTGGAAGAAACCTAAACAAGGAAGTCCAATCAGAGAATATTTTCTTGCTCTTCAAAGCACAGAAAGGTAGAGAAGATGGGAGAATAAGGCAAAGGAGAAAGTAGAGCCAGCTGGAAGGGGAAGAGCAGAGGAGTGCAAGCCCACAGCTCCCTCAAAGTGTGACAGTGAAGTTCTAAGAACAAACAACATTCTAGACCTTCACCTGAATCCCTGCACTCGCCTGTGAGTTTTGGAGTCTTCCATTTGGGTGTGGGTTCCATAGCTGTCTCTTATACACATCTAGATGTGTATAAGAGACAGGAGTGCGAGCCCACAGCTCCCTCAAAGTGTGACAGTGAAGTTCTAAGAACAAACAACATTCTAGACCTTCACCTGAATCCCTGCACTCGCCTGTGAGTTTTGGAGTCTTCCATTTGGGTGTGGGTTCCATAGAGTGCTCAGCGCAACTCTGTCTCAGGTTAAGTCACTGTCCCCAAGCCAAGGGGCCATGAAGACAGCAACAGGCCTGCTGCCACAGCAGAGCTCAGCCTGGGGTCGGACTGCATCCCAGTCTACCTCTGAGTTCACCATGCACCACAGGAAAATAAAATGAGCCATCAATCTGCCTTTTCTTTTGAGGCCATATACTCTGAGCCTGCATGCTCAAGTTAGAGTTCACTCTGTCTTAGGAAGTGAGTGACTCTGTGGAAAGGAAGTCGATTAAAGAGATCTCTGAGTGTGAAATATTTTTTATTATTATTAATTTTTTATTTATTTTACATACTAACCATAGTTTCCCCTCCCTCCTCTCCTCCTTTTTCCTACCCCTCCCCCCATCTACTCTTCAGAAAGGGTAAGGTCTCCCATGGGAGTCAACAAAGCATGGCATATCAAGTTGAGGCAGGACTAAGCTCTCCAGCCTACATCAAGGCTGAGCGAAGCATCCCACCATAGGAGGGTGAAATCTTAGGAAAGGAAATGGACATCCATTTCAGAAATGCTGGACTCTGTAATTGCATTGACTCCATAGATAAACACATTGTGAAACTGACAGATGAAAAAGAAGTTTCTCACCAGAGTCTTTGTGTCCTGGCAAACATCTCCAGAGACTTGGCTTCTGGCATCACATCACATGGTGAGCACTGATACAGGTGGATGAGCTGAGAATCCCAGCTCCTGGCATCAAGTGACAGGTGGTGAGCACTGATATAGAAGGATGAGCTGAGAGACCCAGGTCCTGTCATCACATGGCAAGTGGTGAGCACTGATATCAGAGGATGAGCTGAGAGATCCAGGTCGTAGCATCACATGGTGAGTACTGATATAGGAGGATGAAGTGATCCTGACTCACTATGGAAAACTGTGAGTGATGTACACATAATGAAAAAACAAGGTGAGGATGAGATTGAAAAACAAAACAAAAACCAAAACAACTGTCATTAATTTCAATAAGTAAACATTAATATTATTTTAATAGTAGTGAGATAATAACACACATAACCTATGTAGCATATAAAACCACAGGCAAATAGAATATTGAGACAGATAAATGTATATGACATATAACATCACTTTGTTGTAACAAACAAAAAGACACAAAATAGCTAAAATATGAAATTTGCTTTATTACCCAACTATATTTTCACTACATGTCTGCTAAATGAAAAGGAGGTGGATAAAGTCTCACAAGATAACACTGAACAAAGGTATTCGTCATTAGACAGCACTCAGTATATGATGCTCATCGCAGAGTTATTTGTTTTCATTGAAGGGGCAAAGCAGATGTGGTAGATACTGAACATGGACATGAGGCGAGGTCCCTGTATGCTCTACTTTTTTATTTCATTTCTGGTAGTGTGATAAGTTTGTAAAAAATTATGAAGATGTACACTTGTGAAATGTGTACCTTGTATATCACAGTATTTGATAAATGATAAGTTTTTTTCACCCCCATAGGCCTCTCCGCTGATCAGCAATCCAAATCAAACCAAATCAGACTGAATTAGAAAAAGCTCTGGTTTAATGGGTAAAGCATTCTAGGGTGATTCTCCAGCCCCCCAGAGAGGAGACAGGGTTGAGAGATTGGAAAACCATGTGTCTGTTTTCTGGGATGCAGCTTGAATACCCTGTGGGAGTGGTCTTGAGCATCTCTGGAGGAGGAGCCACGTTTGGCAGTCTTTGAAGGTGCGGGTTTAGGGAAAGAGATAGGAGAGGGGAGTTGTGGATCTTCCACCAGAACATTCCAGACTCTTTGGGTATAGGATGCCAGGGTCCCAGAGGCTGAGGTGGAGCTCCCACCCAAACCATAAGTTTACTCAAAATTTACTCCATGGTAAATCTGATAAAAAATTTCCAGAACTATATAGTGACAATTATGAAAGAATCCTGAAAGACATAGAGTCAAGAAATAGACCGACCTATCTAGAAAGTGGATTATATCATTCACTTATTTTTAATATGACATTTCTATGCATATTCATCTTCACTTTTAATATAATAGCAAGCAAAATTCCAATGACTCTTTCAGAGGCAATTAATCCACAGTTGTGCTGGACAGTTTTATGTCAACTTGATACAAGCTAAAGTTATCTGAAAGGAGGGACCCTCAACTGACAAAATGCTTCGATAAGATGGGGCTGTAGGCAAGCCTGTAGGACATATTCTTAATTAGTGATTGATTGTGGAGGGCCCAGCCCATTGTGGGTGGTGTCATCTCTGAGCTAGTGGTCCTGGGTTCTATAAGAAAGCAAGCTAAACAAACTATTAGGAGCAAGCCAGTAAGCAGCACCCCTCCATGGCCTCTGCATCAGCTCCTGCCTCCAGGTTCCTGCCCTGTTTGAGTTCCTACCTTGGCTTCCTCAATGGACTGTGTCTTTGGATATGTAAGCCAAATAAATCTTTTCCTCTCCAACTTGCATTTTGTTTATGGTATTTCATCACAGCAATAGGAACCCTAACCAAGACAACAGGAGAATACAAAAGATCACAAATTGTATTAGTGATTTCAAACAAGAACAAAGACTAGAGTAACTAACACAGGGTAATGTGGTTGTGAGCATAATGAGATAAATGCAAATGTGCAGACTCCGTACAGTACATGGAGATTCAAGATATTGCAGCTAAAAGGGAAGGATGCCCTTTCCAATAAGTCATGCTAGGTCAACCTACATCTGCATTTAAGAGTGCTAAAATTCAGTTTAATATTACTGACATTCAGAGAAATCAATTAAGTGGATTGTAGATTTTTAAAAATGTGAATGGCAAACCATTTTCAGAAATGGTTAAGATTATTTTTAGGTCTTTCAAGATGGGAAATAGGAGAGAAAAGCACTAGATGTCAACAAAGAACCCATTGGTTTAATCAGATTAACATTAAAAAGCCCTATTTATCCTAAGACACCATTAAGAGAATGAAAAGGCACACAACAATTTGTAGAATACACACATCTCATATTAAGAATATGTAGTTAAATTAATTTTTAAATGAAGTTTAAGAGACATAACATGGGCTGGAGAGGTGGCTCAGAGGTTAAGAGCACTGACTGTTCTTCCAGAGGTCCTGAGTTCAATTCCCAGCAACCACATGGTGGCTCACAACCATCTGTAATGAGATCTGGCGCCCTCTTCTGTATACATAATAAATAAATCTTAAAAAAAGAAAAAGAAAGAAAAGGACAACATCAGATGAGAGAAGTATAAAAGAAGAAAAGAGAGGTGCTGACTTGAGGNCAGAGGTCCTGAGTTCAATTCCCAGCAACCACATGGTGGCTCACAACCATCTGTAATGAGATCTGGCGCCCTCTTCTGTATACATAATAAATAAAACTTAAAAAAAAAGAGACGTAACATAAAAACCATAAAGTGTCTTGAATAGACATATCCAAATACAATAGCAAGAAAAGGGACTTCACTTCCCTAACTATAATTCGTTCTCAAAAATAGGCAAAATAAACCCTCCAATTAAAACTATGAATTCTTCATAGTGATAACAATGTAAAATTCTGGCATTTCCTAATGGTGATATGTAGTGCACTGTGAATTCTTATTCATTGTTGTGGGAGCATTGGCTTGGAAAATCACGTTGTAGAATGATTTATACTATCTATCATAATGTGAACAAATTCACATTATTTGACCATTTTATTCTATTCCTGGGTATATGTGCAAAATACTTTACTGTACCTTCAAACTTGAATGATCCTAAAACAAAATGTTGAACAAAGTCAAACATTAAATGAAACATTGTATGTAAGGGGAGTTATACAAAGACAAAAACCCAGACAATAGCCACCCACCGGGTTAGAAATCAGATGGTTCCTGATTAGTCACCTGTTTAAAGGAGGAAATTATTAAGGCAACTCCACGTAGTTAACAGAGGGTTTATTTAGGGCAATTTACAGCAAGTAAAGGGGTTGGTCACAGGGTCCAGGAGAGGTGAGGTGCAGTCCAGCAGTGTTCTCTGGAGAACTCTGCTTGGTCCACCATCCAGCGTCCAGGATCCATGAACCAAGAGCGCAAGCATGGACGGATCTCTAGTCTCAAACGCTCCCGTCTTGGCCCGCCCTAGGGGGAGATCCTAGGTAGGCATGGCAGTTACCGGAAGCCTCAGTAGGGGTTGTGCTTCCAGGTCAAAGCTGGAACTGCTGCCCACTACACCTGTTATTTCCAAAAACCGTTTCCCAAATCCTCCAGGCTTGAACCAATGGCACTTTTGATATCACAGTTTCTCAAGCTCATCAGAATCCAGGTCTGGCTCAGTGTGTCCTATGCTTCAGATTCTCCCACAGGCTAGATTCAAGATTCCAGCCAGGGCTGTCATTGTCTTCTGGATCAATCAGTTTGAGACTTCACTTCCTCTCTGACTGTCTCTAGGAGGCCTGTCTCCATCCTGAACTCTCTGAACTTCTCTACTAGAGAAACTTCAGGTATGCAAGAGTGAGTTCAACATATACAAATTAATAAATGCCACAAGGCTTGTAAGTGAATCCAATGACAGAAGTTACATGATCACCTCAATAGATGCACAAGAGGATTTTCACAAAATGTAACATGTGATAAAACATATGATCAACTTCCTAATGAATCTAGGAATGGAAGGCACATATCTCAACACAAGAGAGGCTATATATGACAAGACAAGAGTAATGACTTTCTTTTTTTTTATTAAAGGTGAAAATGCAGATCAGNTGATAATGGAAGAAGTAGGGAAGGAGTGAGAGAAGATGAACAAGATAATAGAGTAGGGTCCCTGGGGTGAGAAAAGGTAATTTCAGTAATTTATGCCTCTCTTAAATCTTCTTAAGACATACCTCTTCTCACCCCAGAGTAATGACTTTCTCTATTCTCATTATAGTACTTGAAGTCTTAGCTACAGCAATAAGAGAAGGAAATAAAGGGATACAGGTAGAAATTGAAGAAGCCAAGTGTCCTTACCTGCCAATGATATGATTCTATGTATAAGAGACATGAAAGACTCTACCAGAAAACTCTTAGGATGATAAACACTTCCAGTGAAGTGGCAGGATACAAAATCAGCTTTCAAAACCCATATCATTATTATATGCCATTAATACACATACTGTGAAAAAAATTAGAAAAAAATACATTTAAAATAGTCATAAATATGTTGGAATAGACCTAATTAAGAAGATGAAATACCTCACAATAAAAATTTGAACACAAAAGACAGAAATTAAAAAACAAAAACCCCAGAAGGTGGAAAGACATCTCACACTGATGGACTTGCTCTGAGGGCTATTGAATGGTCCTCAGAGAATTGTGCCTATGGGCAGCTACACCCTGTCTACTGCTCTCCCCAGTTAACACCATTTATTAATTGTTGGGCTCAGTGTCTGTGCTACTCGTGTTATATTTAGGAAGTAGCCTCCTGTGCCAATGCGTTCAAGACTATTTCCTACTTTCTCTTCTTTCAGGTTCAGTGTAACTGGTTTTATATTGAGGCCTTTGATCCACTTGAACTTGAGTTTTGTGCATGGTGACAGATATGGATCTATTTGCAATCTTCTACATGTTGACATCCAGTTATGCCAGCATCATTTGTTGAAAATGCTTTCTTTTTCCACTGTATAGTTTTGGCTTCTTTGTCAAAAATCAGGTGTTTATAGGTGTGTGGATTGATATCAGGGTCTTCAATTTGATTCCATTAGTCCACATGTCAGTTTTTATGCCAATATCAAGCTGTTTTTATTACTATAGCTCTATAGTAGAGCTTGAAGTCAGGGATGGTGATGCCTCCAGAGGTGGCTTTATTGTACAGGATTCTTTTAGGTATCCTTTGTTTCTTGTTTTTCCATATGAAGTTGAGTATTTTTCTTTCCAGGTCTGTGAAGAATTGTGTCAGGATTTTGATGGAGATTGCATTGAATCTGTAGATTGCTTTTGGTAAGATTGCCATTTTTCCTATGTTAATCCTACCTATCCATGAGCATGGGAGATCTTTCTATTTTGTGATCTCTTTTTCAATTTCTTTTTTGAGAGACTTTATGTTCTTTTCATACAGGTCTTTCACTTGTTTAGTTAGTATTATCTCAAGGTACTTTATTTGTGGCTATTATAAAGGGTGATGTTTCTGATTTCTTTCTCAGCGTGTTTATCATTTGTGTATAGGAGGGCTACTGAGTTTTTTGAGTTAATCTTGTATCCTGCCATGTTACTGAATGTGCTTGTCAATTGCAGGATTTTCCTGGTAGAATTTTTGAGGTCACTTATGTATACTATCATATCATCTACAAACAGTGAAAGTTTGACTTCTTCCTTTCCAATTTGTATCCCCTTGATCTCCTTTTGTTGTCTTATTACTCTAGCTAGAACTTCGAGTACTATATTGAATAGTTGGGGAGAGTGAACAGCCTTGTCTTGTTCCTAATTTGAATAGAATCACTTTGAGTTTCTCTCCATTTAATTTGACGTTGGCTGTCAGCTTGCTGTAAATTGCCTTTATTATATTTAGGTATGTTCCTTGTATTCCTAATCTCTCCAAGACCTTTATCATGAAGCGGTGTTGGATTTTGCCAAAGGCTTTTTCAGCATCTAATGAGATGATCATGTGGGTTTTTTTTCTTTCAATTTGTTTATATGATGGATTACATTGACAGATTTTTGTATGTTGAACCATCCCTGCATCTCTGGGATGAAGCCTACTTGATTATGGTGGATGTTTTTTGATGTGTTCTTGGATTCGGTTTACCAGTATTTTATTGAGTATTTTTGCATCAATGTTCATGAGGGAGATTGGTCTGTAATCTCTTTCTTTGTTGTATCTTTGTGTGGTTTGTGTATGAGGGTAACTTTAGCCTCATAGGAAGAGTTTGGCAATGTTCCTTTTGTTTCTATTGTGTGAAACAACTTAAGGAGTATTGATATTAGCTCTTTGAAATTCTGGTAGAATTCTGCACTGAAATCATCTGGCCCTGGAATTTTTTTTAGTTAGGAGACTTTTAATGACTGCTTCTATTTCCATAGGGGTTATAGGTCTATTTAAATTGTTTATCTGGTCTTGATTTAATTTGGGTATGTGGTACCTATCCAGAAAATTGTCTATTTCTTTTAGATTTTCCAATTTTATGGAGTACAGGTTTTTTAAGTATGGCCTGATGGATCTCTGGATTTCCTCAGTGTTTGTTGTTATGTTTCCCTTTTTATTTCTGATTTTGTTAATTTGGATATCCTCTCTCTGCCTTTTGGTTAGTTTGGATAAGCGTTTGTCTATCTTGTTGGTTTTCTCAAAGAACCAACTCTTTGTTTCATTGATTCTTTGTACTGCTCTTTTTGTTTCTATTTTATTGATTTCAGCCTTCAATTTGATTATTTCCTGCCATCTACTCCTCCTTCATGAGTTTGCTTCTTTTTGTTCTAGAGCTTTCAAGTGTGCTGTTAAGTCACTAGTGTGAGATCTCAACAACTTCTTTATGTAGACATTTAGAGTTATGAACTTTCCTCTTAGGACTATTTTCATAGTGTCCCATAAGTTTGGTTATGTTGTCCATTCATTTCCATTGAATTTTAGGAAATTCTTAAATTCTTCCTTTCTTTCTTCTTTGATGCAGTGGTGATTCAGTTGAGCATTGTTAAGTTTCCATGAGTTTGTAGGTTTTTCTAATTTGTGTTGTTGTTGAATTCTAACTTTTAGCCATGGTGGTCTGATAAAATCAAGAGGTTATTCCAATTTTTTTTTGTAGCTGTTGAGATTTGCTTTGTGTCCGAGTATGTGGTCAATTTTAGAGAAGGTTTCACGGAGTTCTGAGGAGAAGGTATATTCTTTTGTGTTTGGGTAGAATATTCTGTAGATGTTTATTAAGTCCATTTGAGTCACAATATCTGTTAGTTCTCTTATTTCTCTATTACGTTTCTGTCTGACAGACCTGTACATTGTTGAAAGTGGGGTGTTGAAGTCTGCTACTATTAGTGTGTGGGGTTTGATGTGTGAATTAAGAATAGTAATATTTCTTTATGTATGTGGGTCCCCTTGTATTTGAGGCATAAATGTTCAGAATTGAGTCTTCATTTTGATGGATTTTTCCTGTGATGAATATGTAATGTCCTCCATCTCCTTTGATTAGTTTTTCTTTAAAGTCTATTTTGTTAGATATTAGGATAGCTACACTAGCTTGCTTCTTAAGTCCATTTGATTGGAAAGACTTTTCCCCACTCTTTACTCTGAGGTAGTGTTTGTCTTTGAAGTTGAGGTGTGTTTCTTGTATGCTGCAGGAGGGTGGGTCCTATTTTTCTGTCTATTTTGTTAGCCCGTGTCTTTCTATAGGCAAATTGAGTCCATTGATGTTAAGGGATATTAATGATCAGTAATTGTTAATTCCTGTTATTTTTTTGGTGGTAGTGTGTGTTTCCCTGTTTTGGGATTTGTTGGTGTGAGATTATCAATTGTCTGTGTTTTCATGGGTACATGTAACTTCCTTAGGTTGGAGTATTCCTTCTAGTGCTGGATTTGTGGATAAGTATTGTCTAAATCTGGTTTTGTCAAGGAATATCTTGTTTACTCTGTCTATGGTAATTGAAAGTTTTGCTGGGTATAACAGTCTAGGCTAGCATCCACGGTTTATTAGTGTCTGCATAATGTCTGTCCAGGACCTTCTGACTGTCAGAGTCTCCATTGAGAAGTTGAGTGTTACTCTGATGGGCCTGTCTTTATATATTACTTGGCATTTTTCCTTTGTAGCTCTTAATCTTCTGACTTTATTCTGTATGTTTAGTGGTTTGGTTATTATGTGGCGAGGGATCTTTTATGGGGTCCAGTCTATTTGGTGTTCTGTAAGCTTCTTGTATCTTCATAGGCATTTCCTTCTTTAAGCTGGGAAAGTTTTCTTCTATGATTTTGTTGAATATATTTTCTATGCCTTTGAGCTGGTATTCTCCTTCTATCTCTATTATTCTTAGGTTTGGTATTTTCATGGTATCCCAGATTGCCTGGGCATTTGTGTTATGACTTTTTGGCTTTAATGTTTTCTTTGACTGATGAATCTATTTCCTCTATTGTATCTTCAATGCCAGAGAGATTCTCTCTTTCATCTCTTGCATTCTGTTGGTTATACTTGAATCTGTAGTTCCTGTTCGTTTACTCAGATTTTCCATTTCCAACATTCCCTCAGTTTGTGTCTTCTTTGTTTCCTCTATTTCAATTTTCAAGTCTTGAACTGTTTCCTTCACTTGTTTGATTGCTTTTTGTTGGTTTTCTTGATGTTCTTTAAGGGATTTATTGATTTCTTCCAATTTTTTGTTAGTCTTCTCCTTGATTTCTTTAAGGGAATTTTTCATTTCTTCTTTAAAGACTTCTATCATCTTCATAAAGTCATTTTAAAGGTCATTTTCTTCTGCTTCTTCTACGTTGGGATGTTCAGGTATTTCTGTAGTAGAACTACTAGGTTCTTGTGGTGCCATATTACTCTTTATGTTGTTGAATGTATCTTGCACTGATGTCTACCTATCTCTTCCTCCAATTGGTGCAAATGGTATCTGTGTCTCAGAGAGCCATTCTTGGTCCAATCAGAAGTCTTAGTTCAATCAGAGCTGGTAGAGTCTGTGTCTCAGTGAACAGCTGCAGTCTCAGTGGATGGGTGGGTTTGGGGGATAGAATGGGGCTTGTAGATTACAGGGTCCAATGGATGGTGGTGGTGGTGGTGGTCAGGTCTGCCTCCAGGAATCTTGCCTGCTGGCCTGCAACTGATGCTGCAATGGGTGGGGGTATCTCTTGCTCATCTTTTAGTCATAATTAATAAACCATGACAGAACAGAGTTATCATTTTCAATCATTTTCCCTCATGTTTTGACATCATTAATAAACAGAATTATTATTTTTACTCATTAACCCATAACCCAATTTTTAAGAATCTAGAGGCATATTACAGCTTGTTCTCAGGCTAGTATCTTTTGTGGCTTCAAGGATGCTAGACCAAAACAAAATCTCAAAGCCAACTCAGGCATATTGCCATGTCCCAAGCAGTGTACTATTAACTCTTAATGGTCAGAGTGCCCAAGAAAAATCCTCAGGCTAAAACTGCTGTAGTTATTATTTAAATTCTGGCATAATACAATGTTTATATTTTATATCCTATAGAATTTGTTTTTATGTTTAATCCTGGCATTCTGTTATGCTTTGGTCATATGACATCACAGTGACTCTGCATGTGCTAACTTTTCTAAGAAAGGGAGGTCCTGACACCTGATTCTTTTATCATCCTTCCACTCCATTCTTTGCTCATCAATATAAGTCTGTGTTAGGGCAGAGGTAACTTCAGCTAATCCAACTTTGTTGCTGTATACGCCTTGTAATTGTCTCAGTGTATAGTGGACAAAGGCTTGCAATCTGAACTGTGGCCAACTCCTCTAGCCCACTGAATTTTCTTGACCTTTTAAAGTTTACTTTGTTTTGATTATCTTGTTCCTGAGTAAGTACAGAGACAGATGTTTCAAGAATGTCCCATAGCT
>LZPO01097627.1:49534-60513 GCA_001675575.1 Neotoma lepida
AAAAAATCAGTTCCCACTAGATAATCACTTACATGGCCTTGATATGAGTTAGTTTGGAAAATAGGAAAGATTGAAAACAATCTGGCCCCAAGGATTTTGACATTTTCACAAACACACACGCAGACACACACACACACACACACACACACACACACACACTACATGTCACCTCATGTGTATTATTTTATACTCATGAAAAAACTTGAATTTCTTTTACTCATTCAAGATCCTCATTAACAGAGCATTTACTTTTTATTGTTCAAGTAGATAGAATTGCCTTCGCATCTACTAAGATATAATGAATGTAGGATTAATAGAATAAGTAGAAAATACACCCAGTGATTCAATTTCACACTTACCTAGAAACAGGAAAACTCTGAAAAAAAAATCGTTAAACAGTTGGTTGCATTTAAAATTATGGTGCACAAGAGAGCTCTGCAACCATAAAATCACATCTAAGATGGAAATAGTGTATTAAGAAAAGTGTTTCAAGTAATCTCAATTAAATTCAGAAGGACAAACACACACACAGGAGAGTAACTTCTTGGAAATAAGAAGGGTTTTGGTAGAAGGAGAGAAGAGAGTGGAGATAAACATGAGTAAACGTCACTGCATAAATGTAGGAGAATATCAAGATATGATGAGTAGAGTAAAAATACAAACATGCGTGACCATGGTGGTGCATGACTTGAATCCCAGCACTCAGGAGGCAGAGGCAGGCAGATCTCTGTGAGTTTGAGGCCAGCCTGGGCTACAGAGTGAGTTCCAGGACAGCCAGGGCTACACACAAAAATCCTGTCTCAAAAACACAAAACAAAACAAAACAAAAATGACAATAAAGGATATTCTACTCACAGAAGTTCTTTCTCACTGTTCCTTAATAAACAACTTAATAAATTTGCTGTTAAAAAGGAAGACATTTCTGACTGCCAAGTAGATGTAACTTTTCATAGAGTTTTATTCTTGCAACATTTCCAGCTTTAATAAGGACATATTCTTACATATGTTTCTCTCAGTTTCTAAGAAAATAAAATGCAGATCCTATTGAAAAACAATTCCCAGAAACACTGAGGTATAACTAACATCTCAATGGTTTTCTTTTCCCCTTTAAAGACCCTACTAAGTGCAAAGCAGGATGAGATTTGTAAGAAGAATGTGAAAGCATCTGCAGAGCGCTGCTCAACTCTACTTGAGAGTATTTTTAAGCCTCTGGAACAAGAAGTGGCAGGGGGCATCTATGCAAAACCAGGAGGCCACAATCTTTTCCTTCAGAAGATGGAACAGCTGAAGGCACAGTACCGTCAGCAGCCAGGGAAGGGGACACAGGTATCCTTCATTCCCAGTACAGGTGCAGCAATGTGCTTTAAGTCTCTGTTCATGTGGTACTCTTTTGTTGAGTGAAATGTATTTGGCATTGATGTTATAGCAGAGAACTTCTACTTCAGTGACAGCTGTAGATGAAAGCAACCCATCACTGCAGTCACTAGACTTTGATTGTAGCCATCAATGTTTATGAACATGAAGGGGCCTGATTAGGATTACACAAGGCAGAATCTCAATAAGTGAAGCCAATTTAGGGAAATCCAATAATTGATTGGCTTAAAAGGTTTTTATTTCAAGTGTAGATACATGTCAGAGTTCAACTGACGGCATCCGTTTTCCTTCTTTTTATTTTTTTACAAACCCTATTTAATCTTCCTATTTTGTTTTCCTGACTGTTAGCTTCATTTGCAAGCAGTGCCCCTCCCCCCACCCCCATGCAAATCCAGAAGCCTCTGATATGGCCCTTTAGCTTGCTTTTAGAGACTTACATCTCAGAGGAGGGCAAGCATATCTGCTCCAGCACCCATATTAGTTTTTAAAACACCCAAATTTCAGTGTTTATCCACCTGTAAATAAGACTGTTGGATATAGCATCCCTGGGTGCTCTGATTGNCCAGGTCAGCATCATCCCATAGGTGTAAATTGATGGAGAGACCCATCATGTACAGGCTGAGCATCCCCTAGGAGGGAAAGATAGTGGGAGAAGACATGAAGACATTTTCCAGGTTGCAAATTAGCATTTCCTAATTGTAACAGCATGTGTTGGGGTTCCCAGGCTGAGGAAGTGCTGCAGAAATATTTGAAGGCCAAAGAACCACTGAGCAATACAGTTCTACAAACAGACCAGGCTCTCACAGCCAAGGAGAACCAGAGGAAAGGTGAGCAGGAAATTGAAACAATGCATGATGTTCAAGAAGTTCAACATCAACATGGCCTGAATTTGCAAGGAGGGAACTGTATTCATCCTAGAGACTTGTGACTTTCCTTTCTCCTCAGCGGAACAAGCAAGAGCAGAGGCTGCAAGGGCTGAAGCACAGAGGTTGGAGGCGATTCGAATCCAGGAGGAGCAAAGGAGAGCAGAGCAGGAGAGACTACATCAAGAGAAACTGAGGCAAATAGAGATTGACAGAGCAAACTTCCTGGCACAGCAACAGAGGATCAAGGAACAGAGGATCCAGGTACTTGTGAACTGTTTGCTCTGGGATGTTACTCAGCTACTCAGTCTCCCATCTGTCAAGGTGACATTATGATGGCCCATGGGGAAAGGCAGTCTCATGGGGTAGCTCAGGACAAAGACCCTGAAGCCAGACTGCTGGATGTCAACCCCAAGCACTACCGTTTACCAAATGTATGTCTATGCAATTGTCTCTTCTCTCTATACTTTAGTGCAGCTAAGAGGCAGGAACAGCACGAGTTTTACAAGGTTATAATAAATGCTTTAACATTTATGTTTAGAAAGATGTTTGGCACAGAGTATACATAATCAATTATTAAATAATGAAGGCATTTCTTGATTACCTCTTCTGTTTGTTACTTGCTCTAGACAATTATGTATCTTGATCATTTTTTTCTTAATAATATGTTCATGCTCTGTGTCTTCACTCCTCTCTTGCCTTGATCATTTCTGGTTCTATTGTTCTTTAGCTTGCAGTTTGTTTCTTTAGTTTTATCAGCACTCAAGAAGCATCTTTGTATNCATTCTCTGACCTGGTCACCATGAAGCAGAGCTATTGTGTCCCCAGCTCTTAGGTGAATGAAGTAAATTTCCATTAAAATAACCTAATACTGGCATCACACAGGCTTGCAAATGGGATCTCAAACATGGCTGCTTCTGCAGAGATGGTGTGACATTTCTAGCCACCACTCATAAAACTGTCCCTACCCATCCCCTGACTTACCAGTATCAGAATCTACTCTAATATATTTTTGATATCTCAGTGCTTTCCTGAAAGGCAGAGTGGACAATCACTTCTGCCAGTCAAAGTATGGTGACCTGGACCCTACTCTTTAGCGAGGACTCACGTGGCTGCATTTGACACTTTGGNTGGCACCTTGTCACTATGTGTACAGCCTCTTCTTGTAGAAAAATTGTTAGGTTTTTGTGGCGCTCTTACCCTGCGAGGAAAAGTCACAAACATGGCAAAGCAGCTAACGAGAGTTTTTATTAAAAGGGTGGGAGACACAGGGGGAGTGCACAGGCAGGTCTGTAAAGACACATGACGAGAGAGAGAGGAGGGTACTTGGGACATGCTTTTTAAAGACTGGCCTCGCATGCGTACTCGGGGCCACGTGGCTACTCCACTCATGTGCATAGGGTGCATGGTCTTGAATGCACGCAAATTACACGACCGCACACACGACAGCACACACGGTGCAAGGGNGCATGANGCGGAAATGACTTGGGCCCGGAAGTGACTGTTGAGTCAGAGCATGCACCGTCATGTGGGTGTGACTATCAAAAATATCTGACAATATTCCTTGTGTGGATGAGCAATGAAGTGAATATGTGGCTAGGATTTCCAAGGACATTTTTGTTTGGTCTAAGGAAGAAGGGCATGTTGGGGTGGAATTCTAAAGACACTAACATNCTAAGGAAGAAGGGCATGTTGGGGTAGAATTCTAAAGACACTAACGTTTCAGAGATTGAAACATGCTCTGTCTGGAAAAGAGAAAAGGTGAAAAGCGATAGAAGTGGGCTGCACATAATTGGATGAGGGATTGTCTATTGCTACCATAGAGTAACATATGTATGGACTAACCAATGGTTTAAGAATTAGAAAAAAATTTGATGTTTTATTACTATTTTGCTAAGCTTTGTTATTCTGTTTATTGCGTCTCAGGAAGAGGCTGCGAGAATCAAGGCAGAACAAGAAGCTCAACTCAGACAACTCAATGAACAGCTTCAAATCATGAGGGAAATGAGTCATCGCTCATCGAGGAACCACTGTATCTTAAGCTAAAACACTAGAAGCCAGTACTTCCCTTTCTTACTGCTTCTCATTGAAAACACAAAGGTGCAAGTGACTAAAGGACTTGAGACAATCCTAGTTATAAAATCCCAATGCTTCTGGTCTAACTGCTATATTTGTCTCAAGGTATTTTAATTTACCTGGGGCTTGTTAACTTGACCAACATTTTGGACTCACATGCGTATCCTTCCTTTTGGTAGACATAGATAGAAAATACCAATGAGAAATCAGAAACAATGTATATTGTTGGATGGAGGCTCCCTGGCTGTGGGCAGCGTTACTCAGTACTGTTAGCTGGCTATTTTCACATTCCTTTTCCTTCCTGTTTCTCCTTTGGGAGCCCAATCATGTTATAGTCAACCTTGTCACATGCCCAGCTATCATGTCACTCACTTAGAGGTAGATTTGTTTCTACTGATTATCTCTTCTGCCAGGTCCACATTCTATCTTTTGTTATGTTCATTAAAGAAATTCTTCTTCAATAATACTGTGTTTTTGATATACAGAATTGCCATTTGGCTTTCTCTGTTTCCATTTTTCTTCCTTAAAGTCTACACCTGCCCATGCATATTGCTCACTTTCTACCAGATTCTTAAACAGTAATCATACTGATTTTAAATCATTTTAGTGATTTAAAATTTAAACATTTAAAAATTTTAAATTTTAAATAATTTCTGATCATTTTAAGTCTGTCTCTATTCATGGATTCATTTACTTTATCTCTTTAAAATAAATAACTGTACTTAGTTTCACTGTGTGTCTCAAAATTTTTTTAATTAAATGCTGTGCATTGTTGATAACATAGTTAAGACATAGATTTATGCTTGGAATGTGCATTTCCCTTTTGTATTAAGATGTTTCTGGCAAGCATTGGCTCAATGTAATTGTTCAGATGGAAAGAGCCTCAGTTTGTTCGAGTGGAATAGCTCTTGTCTGTACCCATCAAGAAGACAACAGAGAGAGAGAGAGAGAGAAATAAACAATTATTTGCTTATGTAAGTCTCATTCCATTGCTCAATAAAATGAAATGTAAATGTAAAATGCACTGAATTGATTCTTCTGTGTGCCTCAACTTTATATACTACAATTCTTCCTCGTACTGAAATTCACATGTAATGAATGTTTACCCTTGAGCTTGAATAGTTACTATTTCATTTAGAGTAGGAACTCAAATTAAATTATCTCAGTGACATTATAGTCCAGATAGACAGCTTAGAATAAGCAGAGAAAGCAATCTGCAAGAACATTCAACAAAATAAGTTATTGCTTCTGGATGATAGTATTAGGGATTTTCATGTATAAACCTACAAATTATCTATCTATCTATCTATCTATCTATCTATCTATCTATCTATCTATCTATCTATCACTTATCTGTAACCTATCTATCTTCTATTATCTATCTATCTGTCTATCTATCCTATTTTGATGACAGGACTAAATTATGTTAATAACACCAGCACTTTTTAAGGAATGGTGAGGGTGAAAGGAAAAAAAATGAACATAAATTATGAAGTCCACAGTGGCTCTTAGGTAAAATCATGAGGAACCAGCTTAGGTGGCCAAATGATGGCATGGCATCAAATGTTGCAGGTCATGCCCATGATTCAGCCTCTCCATTTGGTTCCTGCATCCCCCGAAACTCAGGACACACTGCTCCTCTTTGGGCATTCACCAGGGGCTGCAGCGAAGAGCAGAAGTGTGTAACCATTATCATCTGCCTAAAGTGGGCTTACAGAATGAAAGACCAAACCCTAGGCCCTCTGCAGAGATACTGCTGTGCAGTCATTTCCTCCTGGCTGCTACCTTCAATCGCACATGCTTCTTGACATTTTCTGTCAAGCTTGGCAAAAATAAAAGATGCTCATCTTACAGATGGCTTATCTGCCAGAATTTGTACTTTGTATGTTTTTTTAATATAGCCTTACTTAATAGTCCATAGATTCCACAATGATGTGGAATACTCCAATCTCTTTGGATTAAATATCTGTGAAAAATAACTATCAGGTTTGTTCTTATTTCTTTATCTTGTACTTTAAAAAAAAATGTATGACTCATGCATACATCAACATAATGTACTAGAATTAATATCGTTCTAGTTAAATTTGGAGTTAAAATCTCTTAGGTTTCATTATCTCAGTTCTCCTTTGAAGTANGAACAAAATTCAAAAGCAAACAAATAAACAACAAAACCCTCACACCTTATAACTTTGTATATATTTCATATATTCTTTCCTTTAGAACTCAGAAATATACATCTGCAATGTAACACCTACACCTAGGGCTCAGAAAAAATTGTGGAAGAAGGGTAGAAAGCTTGTAAGATACAGAGAGCCAGGATCCCTGTCACCAGATGATGTCCTCTAAACAGGCAACATTCACCCAAGAAACCACAACAATATTGTTGCCTGAACAAGATCAGTATAATGGCAACACCAAATGGGATGTAACAAGTATGGGGGAAATTCTGCATGATTTCACTCTAAATGAAGANCTACAGGAAGTCAATGGCTACTTTGAGGGAGACTCAGTTTCTTCCCAGGAAGGACTCCCAAATAAGTTGTTCAATCCCAAGTGGTCAGTCCTGGACATATGTACGTATGAACAATGCTAAGTGGACTCAGTAGAATGTATGTGTATATATCTCCTATATATTGTATGTTATATTAATTAGTATATCAACCAATATCCATTTTGTTTACTGTTGCATTCAAAGCACAGAGAACCAAGCTTTGTTCCTCCCCAACTAAAATGGTATTGGATCTTACCATCAAATTTATAGCCTCACTCCTATCTGTCAACAGTCTTTTGGTTCTCAAGTTTCATACCACTGTTTCTCTTATCTAAATTACTCATTTTATTTTACATAATCTTATACTCTTCTAATCCTTCCACAGATGATTGTACTATTTACATTTATGTTTGCATGTTTGTTGCTAAAAAAGTCATATTCTTGACCTATGAAAATATTTGTCTGTATAATGAATTCAGTGTCTAGCTTTTTATAAATGCTTACAGACAATTTGCTGAATTTAGTTGAGTAGCATGTATGCCCCCAATATAACCACAGTTAATACAATTTTCTTGAGTTTCTTTTTTTGCAAGAATGGGTGATAGTTACAGGAAATTATAGCAACCTCTTAATTTCTTTTTTTTTCTGGTGAATATGCAAATAATAAATACAAGGAAAAGTAGTTGGATGACTGAATCCAAACAAGAATTAACCCCCAATCAATTCTCAAATGTTTCTAGGATCCAGACAAGTCATATATATGAGTGATGTAGACTGTGTCCCAGGCAATAAGGAGTAGTAAATTGTAGCATCCTGCCATTGCTCACTGCTGTCAAATGAGAGCAGGNCTCTCCTGGAACTCACTTTGTAGACCAAGCTGGCCTCAAGCTCACAGAGATCCACCCGCCTCTGCCTCCTGAGTGCTGGGATTAAAGGCGTGCACCACCACAACCTGGCTTAATAAAATTTTCTATAGAAACAATTTTTAATTCTGTACCTATTATATTTTAATGGGTAGTACTAAACATTTCACTCACAGCAAAAAAATGTCATTTTCTTCTCTACATACATAATAGTTATCTGAGGTTCTGAAAGGATTGGTACTAATACACAGAATTAGATTTGACATTTTTGGTTGTCTTCAAACTTTTGTGATTTATTTACTATTGAATGACATAAAGCCCAGCTCAAATGGTTAATAAATGTAGAGGAATGAAGAATGTACTCCTTAGTCCCTTGCCCTTATGTGACTTATAGAGTGACCCTAAGAATGACTCATGGATCTTTGACCTTGCTGTGCTTTTCAGAAATACTTGTCTACAATAGCATGAGCACAGTCAACCTCCAGGCCCTGGGATCAAACTGCCATTTTTCACTGAACTTCTAGTAATGGCAGCTGTGACTTTCTTCTTTATTGTAACTTAGTTGTCTGGGTAAAGATGATAGTAGAAAAAAGCTAATACAATCAATGGAGTTTAAAGTTTGGTTTGTAAATATATAATATAGGGCATTTATCTATGTAATTGAACCAGAGATAATAGAAGCCAAAGCCTCTTTGCCTGAAATGAGAGAGAGAAGGGGATGGGGTGGGGGTGGGGTTGGGGGGAGAGACTCAGATGTGCCTGCATGCTTCTTTCCAGATCTATTTGATCTAATCAGGATTCCATTCTGTAGCTGGAAACAGAGAAATGGTCCATCCATGAAGATGACAACCTAGAGAAGATCCTGAACTGATCCCAGGCATCAGAGGAAGGCCTGGGAAGGGAAAGGCTCAGAAGAAGGCAGGATCTTCTAAGCCCTGTCATTTTTCATTGACATCAACTTTTGAGAGTGATTGAGGCCCATGGTGACTGGTGGTTGGTTCCTGTGGGTTGTTATTGGTTGAGAGATTCTAGTGGAGTTTTTGGAGTTTCAAATCATCTATNAAATTTATGACCCAATACTGGACTAGTCATGTTAATACAANTACTACTGAAATGAAAATTGGTTGAATGCTTTACGAAGTCATGTTCTTTATTGCATGTTTGACCTGTCTTCACTAGTAAACATAACTCATTAGACTGGAAGCTGCTGTAAATAGAAAATCACNATGAGATCAAATGATACTTAATTATTTCATGCAATATATTTTATTACTGGGCAAACTGTCTCATACTTCAAACAAATGAAATTCAGACACTAAATGATCCAGAAAAATCATAGATATAGCNTTTCAGTAAAATCATTAAATCTCTCTTTTTATTTCTTCCTGTGATCATCTTCATTCTCTAGCCTTATGTAAGGAGTTATTTTAATATTATGAGACTAACNTGTGTTATTTACCAATATAGATAACTGATGGCATCTAGAGGGGATATCTACTTCATTTACTAACTCCTTCATCCATTATGTGAATAAATGTATATTTGAACATAGGATATTCATCACAGAGACATATAGTAGGGATTAGATATGTCTGATAAATGTGCTTTGGAGATGTGAAAAAAATCCCCAAGTTTCTGAGGTTAATTTAAATGAAGTGAGCAGAGATGCTTACNGCAGTTCTTGTTTATATTTAGAATCTACTTCTATATTGACCTCAATAATTTTNGTTTTCATCCTGACATTTTCCTCTTTCAAAATACTGTCTTTATTTCCCGTATTACTTTCCTTAAAGTCTCCTTTTCATTCCTGGCACTGCAATAATAATCAGATGTACTTTTGAGATTTAAAAATATTTTATTCATCAACCATCCAACAAATATTTAACAAATACTCAGGGGCAGACACCACCCAATGGCTGANTAAAGCAGACAAAAAACAATTGACAAAGTCAATCATGTAATTCAATGTATGCTGTAGCAATTCAAACCACAGGAAAAGGTCAGGAGAACTTTCTAGGAAGGGAGACAGGGTCATTGAGATGAAGGAACAATACTTGCACTAAGGGCTAAAGGTTAAACAAGCAGCAGAAGAAAAATGATGTGCAGATATATAAAAATGATCAGTTAGGTGCTTAGGGAACTGCACAGCCATCTNGTTGTCTGGAACCTGGTGTGAGTTGTGAATGTGTCATTGGGGCAGGAAGAGTCTAAGGTGCTGAGATGAAAACTACTGTGGGGAGTTTTCATGTCTCACCAGAGTCTGGACTTTAGTTCATCCGTGGCCAGAAAGAAAACATGAGGTATTTCAAGAAAGGATATGAACTTTACTGGGTCAAGTGTATGATTGTATAGAAATTCAGAAAGAGGCTGACATCTTGCCTGCTGCTCCTTGTGCTTCCTTAGTCAATAGTGTTGCTCTGGAAATTCCTGGACAGTAAGACAGTGATGTGAAAATCCATTCTTTCGTTAGCACTTTCACTGGTGAACACAAGCCACACAAGGTAATGAGCACAGCTCATCTCTTAGAAAGCTGGATGGGAAGAATTTCTTATAGCTAAAGGCATTTCTCTCTTTCCATAGAATGCATACTTTGCTGAATCTGAAAACTAATAAGTGTAGCTGTGGTTGGATATCAGCTGAGTAGGGCCTTTCCCACCACATTGCAAAATCAGCTCTTGATGGCTCAGGAGAAAATATCCCAGGCAGTCTGTTGTCTTCTGTCTCCAGGGCCTCTGCATAGCACCAAATGAGCCATGAAGGAGACACTGACAGAAACTGCAAAGAACAAAAGAGAAGCAGAAGTAGGCTGTGAGTACGAAAAGGGGGAAGCATCAAAGTAAATATTAACCAAAGGAAGGAGGAAATAGAGGCGGGGGAGGAAGAAAACCACCCAAGAGCAGGAGAGGANGCTGGAGCACATATGCTAGAACACATATGGCTCATTAAAGTCTGAAATCGCTCTAGATTCTGCTGAAGTCTTTGAACTCACTTTATAACAGTACTTCCAACATGCTGGGTCATTATTTTCTGGTGATTTCAGGAAGATCTCNTCGTGGTCCAATTGAACAGAGTCTTGGTCCTACATTTCTGCAGTTTCTANCATCTTGCTACAGTGATCAAGTCAATCTGAAATCAATCCATTTGGTCTTGAAAAAAGCATCATAAAAAATAGCGTTTTAAATGAAAGCTATAATACTTGTATTTTTTCTCAGATTTGCCTAATTAATCCTGTCTTACTACAACCAAATGCATTCATATCCTAGCCTTGAGTCTAACAACTAGTATTCTACAGAGTTCCCAGTTTCCATTGTT
>LZPO01097628.1:17498-33482 GCA_001675575.1 Neotoma lepida
AGCATAGCTCCTCAGCCAGTGATGGGACTTCCTGACCATCTTAGCCCTTCATACTAGGAGTTTGTCTAGCTTTATCTTATGCAGGGCTTGTGCATACAGTCACAAATGCTGTGAGTTGATCTGTGCAACTTCCCTGCTGTATCCAGAGTTTCCATGTAGTTATCCACAATCTTTCTGGCCCCTCTTCCTTGATGATCCTTGAGCTTTGGAAGGAAAGGGTGTAATATAGATGTTCCATTTAGAGCTAGCTGAGAACTCTGTAATCTCTTATTTTCTGCACATTGAGCAGTTGTGGGTCTCTTTCTTAATGATATTGATTGAAAAAAGAAACTCTGATGAGGATTGAGAGAGGCACTAATCTATGGGTATAATGATAAGTCCTTTGGAATTGGTTTAAGACTATCTCTAATAGCAGAATAATAGTAGCAGATTCTCCCATGGGGCTTACAACATGCCTGACTTTAGGTTCTCAGCTCCATTAATGATACCAGACATGCATGAGTTTGATTTTGTGGAGCAGGGCCTTAAATACAATCATGAAGTGATTGGCTACTCCCATAACATTCATACTGCTATTGTACCATTGGGCTCATCTTGCTAGCCTAGACATTACTATAACTTGCAGGATTTATAGCTGGATAAGACTAAAGATTACTTCCTCATGGTGACATGGTTAGCCCTTTCCTGTACTATAAAAGCTAGCCAGTAGGGATAAAGCTTCCATATTGGTACCAGCTTGATTTTTCCATGCTCTATGAATCACCTATTTGGTATCTTCAACAACAGGGTCTTACCATCAAATTCTAGAGGATAACCAAGAGCAATGGTAAAAGCCTGTAGTGTTTGGAGGAGTCTATGGGACACCACTGATTAACTCCAAATTAAGTCTCCTATTCTAGTCACTGGCTTTTTATTGATAGCCTATGGTATTTTGGAGAGGCATTATCCGCCATTTACAGGGTAGCTTCATTGAAAGTGTGTGTGTGTGTGTGTGTGTGTTTGTGTGTGTGTGTGTGTGTGTGTATTAGGAAGCCCCTACAGTAGCAGATTTCCATATGGCTTTTTCAAATACCTTTATTGTTAGTTATTTCTCTCCATATTTCCATCTCTATCCTGTCTTCCCATTTTCCACCCCACTTAACTCTCTTGTTTCACTATTCAATTAATTTTTATATATTGTATTTCAAATTAATAAGAGCATGTTTGTAATTATAGTACAGGAATTTACATGAAAATTATAGGAAAGACTGCATTTTAACCCAAAACACATTGGTTTTTATTTACTTCTAACAGGTGAAAATGTTCCTCTATGTGGAGGACTCCTACACTGTCAAATTACATCAACTCTCACCCCAAAGACATCCATTCTGAAACTATATCTTTTCTGAAAGCTGAGACAGTTCTGTTCAAATTGTTTCCCAGCTTTAAGAGTCTGATAAACAACTGCTTCTAGGCTGTGAGAAAACAAGGTAAGGGTTTGACATGTAGTTACATCTTTAATATGGTTAGCTTTGTGTGTGTGTGTGTTGTGTGTGTGTGTGTGTGAGAGAGAGAGAGAGAGACAGAGAGACAGAGAGAGACAGAGAGACAGAGACAGAGACAGAGTGTGTGTATACAGGTGCTGTAAGAAGGCTAGAAAAAGGTGTCGGTTTCCATGGAGTTGAAGGCAATTATGTGCTGCCTGACATGGGTACTAGGAATTGAGCTCTGGTCCTCTAGAAGAGCAGCAAGTGTTCTTAACTCTTGAGACATCACCTCAGCCCTACTGTTAGTTCTTTTACTGAAGCTTATGCCATTGCTTTTATTAAAGAACCTGACATCGTATCTGAAATTTTCTCACTGAAAGTATCAAGCTGTAATTTCTAGCATGCATGCTATTGCTATTGAGATCATAAAACTCTTCTTGGGACGTATGTGGGAATCTTTCGCTTGCCAATGAATTGCAAATGTTTATCCCTATCTATAATAAGCATTTGAAAATTAAATGGTAACTATGGAATTCTTGTGGGTGATGTTAAGTAAATCAGATCTGCTTGTACTCAGCACTATGCAAATGACTAAAACCTTGCTTCATTTTGCTTCCATACAGCTTTTGAACCAATCCTAATGCAACCAGACAAATGCTAAGAGTTCCACCAAGTTATTAAATGGAGTTTGGAACTAACTATGCATTCCTGTGCTTAGTATCCAGAGTTTCTGTGGAGGGTCTGGCAAGCTGCAGTCTCTATCGCACCCAAAGATGTGGCTTAAAACTCACTGCTGGGTGCCCATTTTTGCAAACATCTTCTATTTTTGGTATTACAACTAGTGTCCTAGACTAAATATTCACTTCTTTAATAGAGGGCTTGAATCTTGACTAGTATTTGGATTTAAACTTGACATTCTGTTTCCAAGACATTGGTTGGAGTTGTGCTTCCAACCTAATAGGTCCATTCTTTCTTTTTTCTGGATCCCAAACCTCACACTTCCTGGAATTTAGAGTGCTTTATCTTCTCCGCTAGGCTATAACCCCATAAACTTATTCCTGGCTCAGAAATCCAGCTCCACTACCTTCTCATATTATGATTCTCAATGCTGGTGATTCACCTCATTTCAGACCCTTGGTTCTCACCTGTCACCAAGGGAACCACACATATCATAAAGCACATACAATAGTGTGAAAGACAACCTCAGTATGGCAAGAACACCTGTAATGTAAAGGAAATCCTGAATACATCTCTTTAGTCAATGCAAATGATCATGACTGCTAATTTTGTGGTTAGTCATTTTGTTTTAATGAAAGACAAACTTTTATGTTTTCTTTGATGAGGACACAGTATATATATCTTCCTTTAAATAATTCTCATTGAGATGCCATAATATGGTTAGCACTAGAAAGTCCTGCTAGTACTTGCAGTATGTATTTAACCCTGTTAGGAGCCTGATTCTTTCTATAGGGCTTTTTGTAACATCTGTATTCTGTGCTATCCTGTTTCCATGGCAATATATTTGTTCCCATGGAGAAGCAGAAATGAGTGCCTAACTGCAGTTGAACTTGAAGACAAACTTCAATTGATGGGTAGTTTGATCAGAGGCTGTTGAAGGAGGAAAAGATTAGAAAACAGAAAATATATCTAGGTTTCAAGTTCTAGCTGCAAGCTGTGAAGCTGTGTCTGCTTTCCTTTGACTTGTTAAGCAACAAAGTATCTGCTGTCATTAGGAACACTTTCAAGTATACTTTGTCTCCNTAAAAGCAATCTTTAAAACTTACCATGATATTTAAACAAAATCCCTTTAAAGTATTATTTTGTTTGACCATTTGGTCTTTTTAGTAGTAACTTGAATTGCCATACTTTAAGGATTGGGTGTATTTTCATGAGATTGCCTAAAGTTAAGTAAACTTAGTCTGAAAACAAACAACAACAAAAAAACAAAGCACCCCACCAAACTTTATAAACTAAAGCAGCAAGACTANCAGTAAATAGATATGATTTTATTTATTGATTTATTTTTTACAAAACAAACAGGTTCTTTTTCTTTGATGTCCAGAATTTTCCTAGCCTACCTATATTCTCAGCTTATGGGATGCATCTTGCAAACTGCAGGTGGGTGTAAATACAGCTGCTGTAATTTATTGGAGAGGAAACTGGTAGCCTTAGCTGAGGCTGAGGCCATTATGCCAGATCCTTAACAACACCACAGCAGGATTTTGGATGCCAGTAAATGATTTCCCAACCATCTGCTAGCTCCACTCATGTGTGCTAAACTTCACTCACAAAAGAAAGCAAGCAGTCCTGGTATTCTGTGGCTCTGACCTGCCCATCCTCCTATTTGCTTATGCTCCTCTCACCTCACCCCTTTACAATTTAGACACTTGCCCTTTCTATTTGAGAAGTCTTTGCTGATCTCTAGCCTTTTTGTGCTTTCTTTTCCTTAAAACCAAGCATGTTTTCTCCCATTCTGCTCTGCTATTTTTGCTTTACATTTTCCACCCTCCCCATGCTTTATTTCTGTGTCTTATTCTCTTCCTTTTTCAATGTTTATCTCTTAGACTATTATCTTTGCCTTCGATTTCCTTCCCTGATGTTATTTTCATTCTTTTTTCTTTTCTTCCTCTTTTTGTACTCCTTCTTTTAGCAGTTTGTGCCTTTTGTGCTCTCTGTCTCTGTCTGTCTTTCTCTTTCTCTCTTCCTCTGCTATGTCCCTAAATGACTTCCTTCACTCATGTTCAGTGCTATTTTATCTTGATTCCCTGAATTCTAGTGCCACTGATCTTGTGCAAAAGATTATAATAGAACAATTTTAAGAATTTCTTAAGTGTAAAAATATGAGAAAAATTTGCTTCGGAAAATAGGATCAGGCTGATGACATGACCCATCAGGTGACATGCTTGCCACTAAACCCAATGACCTCAATTTCAGAATCAACATGATGTTAGGAAAAAACTGACTCCCACAAACAAGTTGTTTTCTGACTTCCACATGTATGCTGTGACAAGTATGCATACATGTACAAACCCACACGTGTGCATCAACACAGAAACACACATACACAAATGTTAAAAAAAAAAAAGAATATAGCATCTTAATGAGAAACCTTCCCTGCTCCCTACCCCCACATACACACACTTTGAGTCAGGATTTTCAGGTCTTCCATTGCTTCACTACTTTTTATCTAAGTCAATCATTATTTACCCCAACTAAGCTGTAAAAAAAAAACAAACCATGATTGTCATCAATTCTGTCCTGCTACGAAAAGTAGTTACCACCACTCTAGATAAAGTAACTTTTGTATATTATTGTGGCTGACTAGGAGTCAGGAGAATAAAAGTTTGGCCTAGGATTAATTGCAGTTTTTGAAGCCAAATTTACATGGAGATAGGACTGAAAATCTTTTTTTCTCCTCTCCTACCTACTTGTGTATGTTGTGGGGGCAGGAAGAACAGTGAAACATCCACAAGTCTTCCTCTGTCATTCTTCAGCAAATAGGCACATGCTTTGGATTTTATTGTCTTGTTTTATTTCTCTTGAGTTTTAAGAGTTGAATGTTTTCTTTTGTAGATTTTTACCTAATTTCCATAAATATGCAGCAGTAGGTTGAATGAAAAGATAGTGATCCATTCAGATTTAGATACATTTCTTGAGCTGAAGAGATTTATAACTTATTAACTGATTTCTTCATGATTNCAAATTTAACTTTCTTTAGCACAGTGATAGAATCATTATGCTTTTGCTATACTTAATGTTGAATTTCTTTTTAGATTATATATACTATGCATCTAAAAGTCACATTAGCCCATTGTTTTAAATTCTCTGAATAGTAAGCTTTGAGTCATCTAACCATGAATGAAAGGGACTAAGAGTAGTCCATAGTAACCCATGACTTTATATTTCCTAAGACTTGGACAATCAGTCCCCCCTACTACAGTTTAGATACTTCCTTCTCTGTTTATCTCAGTCTGTTGCTTTTGTATCTAATCTTTTAAAAATCTCATTTAAAGATTAATTTTGGAAGAAGTGAGTTGGAGACTAAGCCACTATTGTGTTAGTGTTTTAGGATACAGAAAACACCCATATCTTTTTTGTTTGCTGATCTAACTGTACAACCAACAACAATAACAACAACAACAACAACAACAACAACAACAACAACAACAACCCCCACACACATACATACACACACACACAAACTTGTGTTCCTTGAGTCTGCTGCAATGTTAGAATCATGATTCGCCATTATACACATATGAAAAAGACAATTTGTGGGAGTCAGTTCTCTCCCTCTACCTTGTGGATCCTGGGGATTGAACCCATCATTAAGCCTAGCACAAGCACTTTTACCTACTGAGCAATCCCACTGACCCCTGTTTAAGTCATTAATTACTTTGAATATCATGTGATTATGCTTCATTGCATTTATGTATGACTATTCTAACTTCTTTTGCTGGCACTATAAGTGAAGTTGTGGCTTCATTTTCAGATTGGTCACTCTTGGCAGAAACAATGACCTCTAGGATTAGCATAGTGACCTCTCATGTGATTGTAGGGAATTTAGCTATGTTATGTAATTTTCTGTGTGCATATTCTTCAGTTTATAAGGTAAAGATAACTGTGTATAAGGGACTTTGTCTGTGTCAGGTGGGAATGGTTTGATTTCCTGCATTGCAAAGTGAAAGAATTTTATTTCCATTTTCATTTCTCATCTGTGTGGCTATGATAAGTAGGACAAATGAGAAGGATCCTTGTTTAGTTCATGGTCTTAGAGGAGCTTCTATAATTTCATCATAAACCAGAACTTTCACAGACTTTGTTAATATGTTTATCAGGCTGAGGATGTTTCTCCTACTTTCTTGTGTTTCCAAATAAAACATAATCACACAGAAAAAACAAACAAACAAAAAAAACAAACAAACAAAAAAAAGAAGTCATGATTCACTTACTTGTGGAAACTGGTATACACTGGGATTCACTTTGTAATCCTTACCAAGACTCTGCCATAGATTTATTCATCTGAAAGAAAAGAAATTCTACTCTGACAAGTCTAGTTTTATTCTCAAACTTATAGATCATCTGATTCTTTCCTTTCATGCTGCAGAGGAGGAAGCTGACAGAGAAATGGCACAATCCTATCACACTTTATCAACACATGTACTATAAGAATTATTGTTAGCGGTAGCCATCTTGATTCCTCCTGGGAGTATCGTTTTGTTTGGATTCATAGCAATAAAAATATTACAGTTATTTCATCAAAATCTCATATAAACTTCTAGAGTTTTAGCCAAATTTTATTCCTAGATGATTCTGGATTGCAAATAGTAGGAGGACTGGAATGGGTTCCNAATAATTCTCTGTGTCATTCAGTAGTCACTGAATTTTGTTTGAGTGAGGATTTTATCACTTCTATTGACAAACACAATGGGAAATATTTGGAAAAGGAACTGTCCCATGCTGGTCTGGGATTTAATTGCCACTGTATAATTTTGAAAGATTGACATAATGAAATGGCTGTAGTTTCTTAGAAGTTAAGATNTCCACTTTCCTTCCCATGGATTTATTAGGAAATAGTTTAATCTTCTCTATAGAGCCAGTGTTTATTAATAGCTATCCCTGCTTTTCCTTTCCCACTTTTTCATTGCTCAACATCACTATGTGGCTTTCATTATTTTAATTTCTATTCCCTTGCTATATCTGGAAAGCTCCTCAACTATGTACCAAGTTTAAGTTTGTCTTTCACCTGCTTCCTCTGTTCTATGGTAGGTCTCCATGTGCTAATGTTAAGGAGCTACTTGAGTGGTTAGGAATCAAGCTGGAGACAACTATCACAGAAGCCTCAAATTCACTACAAGAAAGCACCCGATTGAGTGGATTTTTTTTAAAGCCTATACATAAATGTTGTGTCATGAATCTAAAGAAAGTGAGAAATTACAGAAAGTAGAAATGGGGAGCTGACTCTATAAAACAATCTGGCTCTTACTGAAATCTGGCCCCACACTCTTTCACAGAGCCTGAGCAACAGGGTTCTTATTTTTTAAAGGTCAGAACAAAAAGTAATTTCCCTTGAAGGGCTTGAATTTNGGGGGCAGACCTTGCAAGGAGGGAGTCATCTATGTCATCCTAGAGACTGTGTTATGGCTCATTTGTTGGACTAACAAAGTCCAAGGTAATGGCCTCCTGGAGAAGAGAGCTCAGAAAAATCTGACTACAATGACACCAAGGAAAGAAACAAGCATGGTCAGGTTAATCAAGAAGTGCTTGGGTGGTGTCCTTGATGGGTTCCACGTCCAAAACCTTCTAATGAAGACATAAGGGCTTTCTCAGCAGACATCATGGGGAAACATGTGGTCAATTTTGAAGTCCTTTGTCTGGAATTTAGTTGGTATGGCATGTGGGGAAGCAGAAAATGAGATTAAAAAGGGTAATTGGAAGAAGATTATATGGGACTATCAAGTTTGTATTTTATGACAGTGTTCTTTGACTGATGAGACTCATCAGTGGGGCTCATCTGTAGATGGCATTTTGATGTTACAAGGATAGGGCATTAGATCATATTGTACCAAAATTAAGAATTCAACTATCTCTTAATCTATTTAAGAAGAAAGTTTTAGGTTGATATTAGCCCATGTCATAAATAATATTTGCTAACTGGTCTTTATTTAAACAGAGTGGATTTGTGCAAAAATTTAATAATATTGCTTTATTTTCACCATTTTAACACTCAGTTTTTATTATAATATCAATAATTTTCAAGTTCAGTAAATAATATAATGTTTTCACCCATAACACATTTATGTAAGTCAAACTTGCTGAGTCCTTTAAAAGACAAATGTGAGGCATGATGGCAGTAGGGAAGAGTCAAGATGATTCCCTTGTTTATGAGTTCCTCAGAAGGGAGTGGTAGTGTCATTACCTAGGACAGGAATTACAAAATAGTCAGAACAAAGGAAAGGAAAATAAAAGCCAAGAATAAGAAATACCTTGCTTATTATTACTGGATCTCCAACAAAGTTTATTTAAATCAGGACTGTACTTCACATTTTCTCCTATGTAGCCAATAAAAGCATTCCATAAAAGCAATCTTTTCATTGATAAATCCTGCCCCCTCATTAAATTACTTCACCTTGAATATGCTCATGTTACCTTTTGTTCTATCAGACATTAATCCTAGGTTTTCCCTTGGATCTGAGTTCTAGCTTGGTCTAGGTTGTTCTTATCCTTAAATTTTAGGGTTTTCCTCTGTATTTATTTCACTGCTTTCACTTTTGTGCTCTTCTGGAGTACTGCATGTAGCCAATGGTTCCTGTGTCCTACTACCTGTATTCCCACAGTAAACAGCAAGCTGTTCCTGTACTCTATCCTTCAAA
The DNA here is from genome assembly GCA_001675575.1 of Neotoma lepida. Lineage (NCBI taxonomy): Eukaryota > Metazoa > Chordata > Mammalia > Rodentia > Cricetidae > Neotoma > Neotoma lepida. The sequence continues at coordinate 26,338 of LZPO01097628.1, forward strand.
GGAAGACCCTGTTCCTTCATGAAGGCTTATCATTGGGACATTGTTATTGCATTATTTATGTTGAATGTTTCCAATGGTCTATGTGGCAAAGACTTTAAAAGTAGGTCCTAGTAAAATGTCTTCTGGTCATTAGGATTTGTGCTCTTGAAAGGGGTTGTAGGATCTTAGCCTCCTCCTTGCTCTTGTTTGCTTGCTGGTTCATGAAAATTATCTTGCCAGCATGTTCTCCTGTCTTGATGTGCTGGCTCACCTCTGACTCCAAACAATGGGTTTGGACCAGCCTGATCATGGTCAGATCATCTAAAACAATGAGTCAACATAATTGTTTTTCTTTCTAAGTCAGCTTGTCTTGGTATATTGTTGTAGTGACAGAAAACTGATGAGCATAGCTGTCTCTGTACCACATATTAAGTGAACCAAACCCAGGAAAACCAAAAGATTTCTTCTCTGTATATTAGCCAGACATGCCTCACCCCATCTCCCCTCTTTCCAGTAGTTTAAAGTAAATCTTTTTTTTCTTTCTTGTAGAAAGACTTCTAACTTTTATTTCTTCCCACTGAAATAGAATATTTTTTTTTCATTTTCAATTTAAGCTTATTTTAACACATATAACCAAGGCAAAGTTTCTGTTTTTGAGGTACTATGTTTTCTCATACTAAAAATAATTGCTGTGTTTATGGCACCATCTATAAGAACATAGCTTTTTCCTTCTGAATGTCCATAGTGAACTCTGCCTACTTTTTAGTAAGTTCACTAGACTGTCTCAGAGTGAGTGAGAGTAGTTTAATCTTTAAGAAAAACATTAATAAATAATAATTTAAAGTAATACTACTTCAAAGTATGAGTACTTTAAGGTTTTCATTTTCAATCATTTTGGAAATTTTGTTGCATTTGGAAGAATGATGTTAGAATAGGTGTGTACTTTTAGATGTGAAGTTTTAACACTTTATACAAAACTTAGAAGTGTAAATAAGTGCAAGAATAGGTGTCTTTTGTTGATAACTATTTTTCAATTAAGAATTAAAATTTGCTGAAATTTTGACAGTGGTACTTGAGAATTAAATGTCTTCCCTGGCCTCATGTTTCACACTTGCAATCCCAGCACTTGAAAAACTAAATCAGGAGGATCAGGAGTTCAGTGCCGGTCTCAGCCACATAGCAAGTTCATGACACCTTGTCTCAAAAACTAAAACTGAAACAAAACAAAACAAAAAAGAATAAAAAAAAAGACAGGCTCATATTCCCTATATTCTATATAAAGAGATATTTTTGTAATGACATTTAAGACATATACTTTACACTTTCATTTTGGAAAATGTGGGCTCTACTTAACTACTTGATAGCTACTATTCCTTCTAGCCTTAGGGTAGAATATGCTTGTTTTTTTCTCAAGTCCCTCAAACTCATCTCCTAATCTTTTTTCCTCAGACTAAAAGAGTATATTTACCATAGTTTGGATTTTGAATGTCCCCAGGGGCCCACAGATTAAAGGCTTAGTCCCTAAGGTGGTGCCATGTGGCAATATGGAAGCCTTTGAGAAGTGAGGCCTTAGAGGAGGTCCCTAGGTCACAGGGAGCATGTTTGTGAAAGTGACTATGGCACCTCAATCCTTTTTCTTCCTTCTTTGATCCATGGCCAGTGATGTGTTGGTCTTACTCCATCACACCCTTCTGATATGATGTAGTAGTGCCTTGCCCTGTGATGAGATCAAAACCTCTTCACTCTGAACCAAAATAAATATTTATTTTTATTAGTTAATTACTTCAGGTATTTTATCATAGTGATGGAAAGCTGACTAGCACAAAATTTTACCCTGCATTTTATCAGTTTCCTGATGGAACCTTGTGGCAATGCAATATTCTCAAAATATCTCTTACATTCTAAGAGACAAACTTTTGCTGAACCTCACAGCCAGAGTCAATAGTACACCCTGAAGTCACTTAAGATTTAAGACTGCCAGCCAGCTATATATTCAAACTGTTAGCTCAACCTGCCTTTAAGAAAACAATGTAACAATCAATATCAGTTGCCTTGGATTTCCCATGTGATCAACCTTTACAACTTAAGCTAATGCATAGCTGCAATCTTATGTACTCTTCCATATACCAGATCCAGTAATACATGTGTATCATTTGCTGAAAGCAAATACAGAAGTTGAAAACAACTTCCTAAAATCTACCATAAATGTTGAAATCAACCATTTATGGGTATTGGTTGATAAACAATGATGTTTGCTATTGAAATCAACCATTTATGGGTATTGGTTGATAAACAATGATGTTTGCTATCTGGGTCATTTAGAATCCACTGGAGCCAGTGACTTAATCCCTTGTAAAACTCTGTTAAAGATTTCTGTAAAGTATCTCATTTCTTCCCCATGTGATGCTTTCTGTTCTGTTCAATAAATGCAGAGTGAAGCTCTTGTTAGGGACAGACACCAGACACACACATCATATAACACACAGTGAGATACTCACTTAGATGGAAGACACAGGAAGCATAAAGTAGAGAATTTAAATCTGGGCTTGGCCTTGGTTAAATGATTACAAGGGGAAGTGCTTTTTTTTCTTTCTTTAATGTGACACCAATGTGTTAATTGGTAACTCAGGGTTAATCACTAATGTGCTTAATCCACACAGATCATGCTGTGTTCAAACTTAAGGGTGATAGATGCCAAATAGTGATGGGTGACAATGGATAATTTCAAATGCCATATGGATCATGATATGAGGACTATCAGAACATATTGAGCAAAGTTGGCTTCTTTGCATCCATATATATTGTACACATGATACAATGAAATAATTTTATTTGCTTAAAGAAGAGCAAAGTTTATTTGTAAAGCTATTCACAGATGTCACAGGTGAGATAAGGGCTTGTAGGCGTGGTGCTGCCTCACTGTGCGTGTATTGTTGAGGCTAAATACAGGGATCCAGAAGAGAACAGAGTAAAGGAGTCCCACCAGAGGGATGACCATGGAAACAAAGCAGAAGCACTAGGAATTAGAAGGAAGCTACTCTGTGAATTATGTCAATGTCCACTAATGTTATTAGCTTCATTATTAGCTTATTACCAGTGAGTTGTGAGTTGATTTTTTTGATACTAGAAAAATTAAGTTTTTATTATATTTGTGCTATGATAATAGACTGTGCAGATATCAGAAAGGAACTTAACAAAAATAAACTTAAATCATTTATAGCCGGGGGAAGATTTGGAGCATCAAATTCCAACTGACCCTTTGAGAAAGACTCATGTAGTTTTCTGAGATGACGCTTAGGGTGACATGACATTTGTATTACTTATGACTACATGGCATTTCAGCCATCATCATACAAAGTTGCTATGGCTTGGTTAATTCATAATTTTACATAGTGAATATTTTTCTAAACATTAAATAAAACAAAAATTTCTTAATCAAGCTCTGACTCTGGGTTATGCTGTAGATAAAGTTGTATTCTTTCATGAAAAGAAACAGAACAGTAATGAAGATCCTATACTCATTTTGAGTTAGTGATGTTTTAACAATTTTATTTTTTAATATAAACATCAGAAATCATTTTTATGTAGCTATCACTGGATTTACAAAATTGTTTTCTCTCTCTCCCTCTGTCTCTCTCCACAAACAGACAGAAGACAGACAGACAGACAGACAGACAGACACAGAGACAAGATCTAAATGACTGTCAAAGCTATCAAATGGAAAATTATGGAGGTACAGCAAAAAAAATTTGTTCCAGGGGTGACTTTTGGATGAAAGCAAGGAAATGATTAATTCTAGTGTCATGGCTGATGTTGATGGTATTTGACTTGTTTACATGAGGCGTTAATGTTTTAAAATTAGAACAATCAATTGACTAATTTTAAAGAAATGTGCCTCTTCACATATAATATTTAAACACTCTAAGAACCCAAGTGTTGGATGCTTGCTCTGACTCAACAGTTTCACATGACAAAGAGATGATTTTTAATCTTAATGATCTTTAATCTTTTACATTACTGCTGACCTAGCTCAGGCTGTGAATTCAGAATTTGAAGTCCTTGTCTCCTTATGGTTTCTGCCTGTGCTCTCTTTCCTCCAATCTATCCTCTACAAGTCTGTGAGTGATACTTGTGAAACTGTGCACTTCATCGCTCTTGGAATTAAACAGCACACCTTTTCTGTTCACGGACTCCTTGTGCATGGGTTTCNTTGGTTTATTCATGCAGATACATTGCAGTTTATCACATCTGTGTCATGGGCAGCACTTCATCTTGTTAAGTTGACATTGATAACCATCATAGATTAGATCATTTCTCTTTAAACAAGATTAATATAAAGAAGTTTGTGTTACAACCAAAACTTTGTGTTTTACTAGTAAGAGCAATCATATTAAAATGTACCTTCAGTTTAAAAGGAGATATGTAACACGAATCTTAAAAGGTCTTATAATAAAAAACCCAGAGCCAGATATCAGGGTGAAAGCTGAAAGATCAGAGAAGCAGAGCAGTCAGCCACTAGTTCTTACCTCTACGAAATCCTCATTCTAAAGAGAGTGAGTTCCTGTTTCCTCACACCTTATATACCCTTCTCTGCCCTGCCATATTACTTCTTGGGATTATAGGCATGTGTCACTACTGCCTGACTCTGTTTCTCTCATGTAGTCCAGTGTGGCCTTGAACTCACAGAGATCCCCATGGATCTCTGCCTCCCCAGTGATAGGATTAAAGGTGTGTGCCCCCACAGCTTGACTTCTGTGTCTAATTTAGTGGCTGGCTTTGTCCTCTGATCCTCAGGCAAACTTTATTGGGGTACACAATATATCACCACAGAGACACTATTCTATTTAATTTTATATTGGGTGGTGTCAGCATCTCTCACATTTTTAAAGTGTTTTGACTATTGATGAGGAAAGGGTGATAGGAATAAAAGATGGGGGATTCATTATGTAATTTGGAGAGTGGTGTAACAATCCAGGTCATAAATAATGTTTGCATGTGCAGGTATAGAAATAGAACAGGGAACTTTGACTACCCTAATCTTAACCCTAACCCTTAGTTTAGGATGTGTCACCTGTTTTCTTGATTATGTGGTTTAGTATACTAAATTACACAAAAAAGAGCATGTGTATATTGATAAATCATTAGAACACTGAAGTGGAGATATTTGTGAGGCAAAGGAAAATCCTGCCTGGACCTTAGGAAAGCATCATGGTATTGAGATGCTTACAGTGAATGACCAGTGTGTCGGATTGGTGAGTGAAGTAATAGCACTCATTAAGCTAATTTAGAAGATAGTCTAGAATATTAAACAGAGAGCTCTGGGAAACAATAATATTTAAGGGCCGTTTGTTGCTGTGATAAAATACCATCACTAAAAACAAATTATGGAAGGAATAGTTTATTTGAGTATATAGTTCCAGAGAGTCTATAATGTCAGGGGAGGAATAGTGGGAGGTGGCAGAAGCAGAAAGCTGAGAAATCACATCTTCAGATAATCACAAGAAGCTGAGAAAGAGAGAGAGAGAGAGAGAGAGAGAGAGAGAGAGAGAGAGAGAGAGAGAGAACTGGAAATGGGGCAAGGTGATAAACTCTCACTCTCACTCTTAGTGAAGTACTTTCTTCAGCAAGACTCCATATTAATTTCCATAACTGCCTCAAATGGTGCCACCAAATAGGGATCAAGTTCTCAAATACATGAGCCTATGGAAGGTATTTCTCATTCAAACCCCAACAGATATGTAGAGAGCTAAATAGGGAGAAAAAAATNCTAGAAGTAAGAAAACAGAAGAGAGGGGAGTTGAGAAAACCCAGAAAAGAACTGCAAAAGATTACGTGATTGAGGTGGTACCCACAGATTGGGAAGACAGCATGAACCTGAATTAGAAATGTCAGCAGTAGGTGAAGGCTGCTGTGTAGCAGGTTGAATAAAGAACAACTAGGGCAGGCAGGAAGACCATTCTTTTAAGAATTAGGCTGTGAAAATAAAGTGGAATGATGCCAGGGAAAATGAAGGGGATTTTTCTTTTGCTTTTAATGGGAAAAGGACTTAAGTATAGTGGTATGTAGGCACAATTTAGGATTCTAGAATTTACTTAATTCTAGGGGTTGATTAGATCTATTGTACAACTTTGCAAATACGATGTTGAAGTCCATGGAAGTGAATATCTTTGGGAGAGTGGAGTATAGCTGAGTAACTTTGATGTAGGGTATGAAGGATGCTACATTGCTGGTATGACTGTTGGGCTCAGATAATGATATTGTCTTTAGATGTTGAGAACTGTCAGAAAGTCAAAAGATGAGAGCCATAGATTCCGAGTAAAGGGACAAAGCCAGATAGCATACACTTAAAGATAAAGGGGCTATGAAAAAAAATGTATGTATAGTGAGCAGGAAATGGCAGGGAGAAGTCATAAAGATGGTAGTCATGCCTCAGGGGATATGAAGATGCATGTGGGAGAAGACATGATTTCTACTTGATAAGTTAATGAGCCCAATTGACCTCTCTGCCCTTAAAAAGGACATGCAGAATGTGCCCTCTGAGAGTTAAAGAGCAGAAGGACACAGGGGATTTGTGTTTGCTTGGTTTTAGAAAGTGATTTCAGAGGACCATGGAAGATTCTAGAAAGAGAGCAGAAGTGGAAGTGCTTCAAAGGAAAGGAACAGCGGGAAGATGAGAAGCTTAGAAAAAAGAGCTTACCATGGTGACTAAACAGAGTAGCTGGTGGTTAGAAGGACATGACATCTATGCTGTTCCACAAAACATTGACATTTTATTTCAGATACTTTTGGCAGGGGTATGATTCTAATTTCCCAGGTGTCTGTCTTCTTGAGTATTCATCTCTTTATTTGTACTGATGAATCCAGCATTTCAGGGAGTCATGATATCATTACAGTTCACACTGTTTGTTTTCTTCTAACATGTGGCAGCAAGGACCAGGTTTTTGTGGGGATGAGAGCTGTTAGCAAGTGTCAGTCAGTAGGTCAATCATGACTAGATGTGGTGATTCTATTTTGATCACTTATCCCTCAGTGAGGCTTATGGGAACCCGCAAGATGCTCACAAGAAGCCTGTGGTTGATCAGTGGATTGTTGAGCAATGATTGATTCAAACCCTTTCCTCATAGGAGTTAGCTGAAATCCCCCAGGAACCTCCAAACACACACTAA
>LZPO01097628.1:54040-66444 GCA_001675575.1 Neotoma lepida
GGAGGAAGGAAGGAAGGGAGGAAGGAACAAAGTAACAAAGAAAAAAAGTGCAAAAAAATAAATGATTAAACTCAAAAAGAATTTGTTGGATTTGAGAAGCACATTATCTCTTTATTTTGTTAGAAGCATTGTGGTATAAAACGTGGAAATAGAAAAAATTCGAGTGTCAGCTTTGTCATGTTGTAATTTTCTTGTTTACTGTGAAGGAATTGTGATAGCCAAAGATGGCTCTGACATTATTGAATCAAANGGAGGTGTTCTTGGTGATTAAAAAAAAAACAGTAAATGAAAGATGAACTGGTGAAGGGAAAAAGTATCAAGAGGGAGTTAATAACCCAAGAGAGGACATAATTTTGAGATAGTAGAGGATGTATGTTCATTCATTGTATCCACCTCGTTGAAATAGGAACACATTAAAAACAAAAATTATACAGCTTGTTAAAAATGCAGTATGTTTGTTGGTTAGGATAAAGAAAATAAAGAAGTACTTAATGGAAGATAACAGCTATATCTGAATCTTTTTTTGTCCAGATATTACATCTGATGAGATGTAGTGAAAAATAAGATCTGAAGGAGGTGAAACAGCCTGGGATGCACTTCAGGTGCATGAGATAGAAGGAGCTAGGACTGTTATCCTGGGAGGACAGGCTGGGTGAAGAGTGTAAAAAACTGACTTTAGTGTGTTTCAGACTATGATATGGAAGAATTTGCCTTATTTTGTTTGTAACATCAACTAACACTAACAATACATTGTGTTTGAAGCAGGATTTAGTGCAATGTAACAGGCTTCTTGGGCAGCTCAATTGCCCTTGAGCATGACAAATCACCTTGTTGGTGAAAGCTCCTTTGTTTTCATGTGAAGTGCCATCATCACCAAAGGCTTATATGGTCCCCATGTAATGTTTAGAGGTAGAACTCTTAGTAAGTGATTGGATGATGGGGGCTTAGGCTTAATCAGTGCTTATCCCATTGGTAGATTTGAGATTGATAGCTTTATTCCACATATGTGGAAACTGTGAGGTGGGGTCAGTTAGAAGCTCTGGGTCACTGAAGGCAACCCGTTTGGGATATAACTTCTGCCCGAGCCTGTCTGTTCATACTGCCTCTGTTTTCAGGTTATCATGAGTGAATAGTTTTGTTCCGCTCTATGTCTCCTGCTGTTATTTTCTGTGTTATCACATTACAGAAACAACTGAACCAAGCGACAGTGTCAGGACTTCACAAAGACACTTTTGCATCATGATGTGTGGAGTATGTATTCAGTACAAACTTTGATTTTGAAAATCTCCAAAAAGATATTTAAAACTGTTTCCTTAATGTAGGTTTTTGAATGTTCAACAAAATTAAAACCTGTGCTTGACGGAGTTAAGAAAAGAGTAAATGAATTCTAAATAGTTGTTGAAATAAAATGAGTTAATCATCCTAGTAAGCTTCAGAGTAAAATATATTTCATGACATTTTAAATGTTTCAAAATTGATAATCCATGTTTGCTTCTATATGCTAACACTCCATTAATTACAGCATCTGATTACCTTATTCTTCAAACATGCCAGTTAAAGTTTACTTTACTCTTTTTTTTTTTTTGCAATCTGCTTAAAAAAATTATCAAACAGACGAACATCTGCTTTGCGTTATGGTATGAGTCAGTTTTTCTGCTGTTCCTCCACCAACATATACACTCTCACACACTTAGGCTCATACATGCCATTGTTATGCTTTATTGCCCTGTCTTTTCACATACTTTTACACACATGTTCCTCCATATATGCAACTTTTAGCTTTTAGCTTTGTGTGTGTGTGTGTGTGTGTGTGTGTGTGTGTGTGTGTGTAGACCTAAATATGAGAGGGGGCAGGCACTAAGGAAAGTCTTATGATCTCTTAACATAATAAGACCTGACAGTTGTTGACTGTTTTATGTTAAGTGACACACCAAATATTCTACATAATTTGTATCACTTAATTGTCAGAAAAACTCTTTTGAAAGTCTATTGCTATTTTCATTTTTAAAAATCTAACAGTTAATCTTGTGGTGAATTAATTCTTACAGGTGTTCAGTGTGAATGGANGTTTTAGCTACTCCACGGCCTGGTAGTAATGCTACATAAACAGCATTTTCCATTCTTTTCTTTTGTTCATCCAAGCTTATGTCTCCAAACCACAATATTCTAATTTCTTCCTCTGTGTGGTAAGGACAGTAGTCCTCAGATGGGAGTTCAAATCCCATGTTATGTTTGGATTCTTGCAAATGCATGGAAATATTTGAAATTGTTAAACTGAGAAAGTATCACCAGCAGAGGCCAAGATGCTCTGCACATCCTACAGTGAATGAACAACCCATAATAAAGAGCTACATGGCCCAGCATGTTCATACTGATAACATTAAGAAATCCTGACCTAGAGAGAGAGAGATTCTTGAAGAGAAATGTCAATATTTACAAATGTATACTCATAAAATTATTTCTTTTTGAGGGCTCCTTTTAGGCTGTTAGAAATAATTGCTATTAGAACATTTCAGGACTCTCTTGGTAGGTTACTCTGATTCACAAAGCACATAACCTTATTTGTAATTCAGATAATAGAATTTCCACATTGCCTTTGATTCCAAACTGTGTACGTTCAAGATGTCGTGTCATCATCTGTTGCTTAATACTTTATGTCGTATATATAGCAAGCTTAGACAAGCAAATTTTTATGAAATCATCTCTGTCCAGCTGGTCTGACTTGTTTTATATTATGTTGGGGATGAAGTACAATAGCCAGCAACAAATGACCACACCCTCTCTATATGTCACTTACTGCTTTGAAACTGCTTGGGGCCCTTACCTTCCTCTTAGACACTGGTAGTCTACACTTTATCAAATTGTAATGCCTACTGGCCTACTAACTCTTCTAATAGTAGGACCTTTCTTACATGCCATTTAGATCTCAGCTATGCAGTTTGAATAGTCAGTGTCTATAAAATCCAGGAAGCAGGGCTGCTAGGAATGGAAGAAATAAGAGATAAGGAAAAATAAATGAATATTGGCTGATGTCGTGGGAAGTTCGAATTTTTTCACGTATAAAATGGCATTTTGTGCAGCTCAGCCTACATTTGATTTTATTCTTTGAGCACATAACACAGCGATAAAAAGCAGTGGTCCTGAAATTAGCCTGTCAATTGCTTAGATATAGGTGCCACACCTTATAGGCTGTGAATTTGGGATAGTTAGTAAATCTGAATCAGTTACCTTCAGTTGCATGTTTCCTGGAAGTGTGAATTTATCTGTATGTCTTTAGAATAATAAGAAACTTATCTTTTAATATTTCTATTTAAAATATATTACATTTGTGTGTGTGTGTGTGTGTGTGTGTGTGTGTGTGTGTGTGTGATAGTGCACATGTGCAAGTCAGAGGACAAATTTTTGGAGTCAGTTCTTTCCTTCTACTGTAAGAGTCTTGGGGGTTGGACTTGGGTTATCAGGCTTGGCAGCAAACATTGTAACCCCTGAAGCCACCTAGCCCCTTTCAAACTTCATTTACTATATTTTAGACAATGCTGGAATGAGCATCAGTGGCTGATGTGTCATGAGTATTTGTTGAACTACCAAATACATTTTACTTTGTCTTTTGAGTCTGTGCCTCACTATGTAGCCCAGGCTGGCCTTAAACATTTGCCCTATCATTTTGTCATACCGAATGAAGCGTGGTAAGTGTGATGTGATATGTATCACTGCAAACTGCAATTTGGATGCATTGTCTGGATTCAGAATTGTGGTCTTGGATAAGGACTTGACTTTAGGATGGCATTTAAAGTCATGGGAATTTCCTCAGCTTTGGTTAGAAAAAGGGGGCATCTTAATTATAAAAAAANCCCCACAGACTCTTGTTCCCTTGTGAATAATGCAGATGTGTCACCACCCTACAAACTCAATCAATTCATTCCTGGTGGTTCCTAGGGATGGCACTTGCAAATTCACTGGGTAATGTCACAGTTTTCTTCTGCTCTGTTGTTGAGCTGAGTCTCCTCTAGATGCCTGAGGATGGTTATTCACTGGCATTGCAGGTGAGGCCCTGTATTTAAAGAGGCCATTGTGTTGATGTTGTCAGGTGTAGAGCTCCTTTTCAGCAGCTAGAACTAGCTTTTACTGCATCAGGTCAAATGGAGGTCCATAAGCCTTCTTCTCCTCTATACCTTCACTTGATTGTCTTGATATGTCACTGGGTTCCATACCACCAACTTCAGACTTTGTCTCCTTCTCTCCTCTCAGTAAAATTCAGACTGTACTTAAAATGCTAGATTTTACAAAGAAGATCCATAAATGAAGGAAATATTTTGCTTTTATCTTCACACTTGACATCTGGTCCTCCAAGAAGGGAATTCAAATATTCTTAGTCTTCCTCTGAACGAAATCCATCCTGAAGAGCCCTGTCATCAATGTGCTTGTTTTAGTTAGGGTTTCTATGCTGTAAAGAGACACCATGACTACAACTCTTATAAGGAAAACATTTAATTGGGGTGACTTACATTTCAGAGGTTCAGATCATTATCATCATGGTGGGACATGGTGGCATCCAGGCAGACATGGTGCTGAGATAGCTGAGAGTTCTACATCCTGGGCAAGCAACAGGGAGTGAACTGTGACACTGGGTGTGGCTTGAGCATATATGAGACCTCAAAACCCATCTCCACAATGTCATGCTTCCTCCAACAAGGCCACACCCACTCCAACAAAGCCATGCCTGCTAATCGTGCCACTTCCTTTGAGGCCCATTCTCTTTCAAACCACCACAGTGCTCGAGGTCTGGATGACCCTCAGACATTTGTGTGTGTTATAGAGAGTGCTAGATAGAGTGTACTATAGATGGCACTGTAGTCCATGCTCTGACTTGAAAAGGTTGAAAAGGAAGAGGCACCCAAAATTTGACTAAATGAACTCAGAAGTGACTTGGTTCTAGATCCAAATATACAGTTTTTCTAAATGTTCACACCAAATATGCACAGCAAACATTCTGATAGTGACAATAATAAAAGAATAGCATATCCATAAAGATGTTTATACTCTTGGTCAAATGTTTTCAAAAGCTGAGGATGGGTCAGAGTTGTGATTGCTAGGGTGCATTTAGCATTCCCTTATGCTAATTACGTAAAAATGCTTGCCACAGATTTTTTCCAGCATTAAGGATAGTCTAACTTGTAAAATAAATAGAAAACTAGCCCATTGATGCAGGCATTAACTTTGTATGAAGAGAGGAAAGTATGAGACCCAAATCATATGTTGGTCTTCAATATAGAGCTTGCCCTGTTGCTTGCATCTCCTCCAAGATGGAGGGCAGTCATTTGTCTTTCCCCAAGACTGCCATTTCTGGAATGGCAAGCACACAATGGCATGACATTTCTAATGCCAGTCTGAATCATCAAAAATTGGCCCAAAAAAGTCCCAGAGAAGATCATGTCTGCCTGTGAATGATCTAAGTGTAAATTAAAAAGTGCTCATTCTAAGTTTTATGTGCCTTTCATGATAGACTTCCTAATGGGTATTTGTTACTTTCATGTGTTTGGGGTCAAGTATATACCTGTGAAATTATCTCTATCATCAAGGTTGTAATCATATCCACCATATGCCAATATTTTCTCCTACCTCCTTTATTATTATGTGACTACCTTACCTAAGATCATATCAATTCTCTTGGCTGTCCTTGAGTATTCAGTATACACTGTAGTTAATTGTAGACACTATTTGCCATAGCAGGACTCCAAAGTATCTAGGACTTTTGTTTTGTTTTGTTTTTAATTTTAAGCTTGATATCTTTTGTTTATCCTTCCTCTCAGCCCTTGGCAACCATCATTCTAAGTTTCTGATTCTAGGAATTTGACTGTTAGATTCCATATGTAAGTGAAGTCATGCAGTGTTTGTGTTGCTGTGTCTGGATTATTTCACATAGAGAAAGAAATTTTGAATCTAATTCTTTGGCAGATTGAAGAGCTTCCTTCTTTCTGTTTAAAATAAAAGTACAAAAGGATCACTGAGGAAACCTTGCTCAGATTTCTCTGTACAAGGAGGCAAGGCACTGCTGGGGCTCTTTCCAAATAATCAAAAACAAAACAAAGCAAAACAAAAAACTGCTATACTATTTCAACCTGAAAAGCTGTAGTTACACAACTCAGCACTAAAGGAGAGAACATTATTAACTACAGTAAGAATCACTGTGTCCAGTCAAGTATTGGGCTTTCTCCAGCAAGACCTAATGAGATGATGCCAGCTGTTTCTNACTGTTCTATATTCTTTCTCTTTTCTCATTGTATTAAGAGAATGGTAGGTGTGGGGACACCAAAAAGAGCTCTTATATTGTTCATAGATATAAATGCACTGATCATCTTTCAAAAGAGAAGGGGACTTCCTTTTTCAACAATATCAAAAGCCAAACAACTTTCAAGTTTGTATTAGAAAGTGGCCTCTTTGAAGGGCCATCTTATTAATAATGCAGTGGCATCTGTAGTTGTAAGATATTCAGTGAGAATCTATAATGTCTGCTCTATGAGATTTGTGAAAAGTTGCATTGTCTCCTTTACTCAATGAAAAGAAATCTAGGACAGTAATTATTTAGAGCCACAAGTCCTTATTTTACCTAGAGCTAGACAGCAGTTTCATTAGCAACCTACAGATGAAGCCCATTTGCACACAATGTCCAAAACATTGGTGTTTTGCTCTAACGGTTAAAAAGAATAAATATCAAAGCTTTAAGTTATGTATATTTTGAAGCAATCAAGAGGAGAAAGCTACAGTGAAAACACCAGATATAATTGAAATTAATTCAAATGTATTAGGGCTAAACTGTCAAATAAGGCATTGGCCAGCTGTTTCTGGCTGTTCTACAATTTTTCTTTTTTCTCATTGTTTTAAGAGAATGGTAGGTGTGGGGACACGAAAAAGAGCTCTTATATTGTTCATAGCCATAAATGCACTGATCCATGCATGTGTTTTCCTTGGAAAGATTTTCACTTGTTAATGATAAAAACAGATTATAATATTTCATTAACTTAGAGTAGAAAATACAATATATATTAAAAATTTAAATGGCATATATAATAGATAAATGATTATATTCTAAGTGCAAAAGATTACAATATGTTGTTTTAACTATAATTTTATGGGTGTGAATTTTTTGCACTAGGAAATTTTATTTTTGATGAACTGTGAGAGTAGCCAGAAAGGCCATTGCTGACACACACAGACTCTGATGTTTAGTTAAGACATGAAAATTAGGATGATTTTAGTCCTTGATCAATGAACACAATAAAATATGAGACAGAATGTATAAGCACTAAGACTGGTTTTAGCCTTCATGGCATAGATATCAAGGGCTACTGGGCTTCATACTTCTCCCTAGAATAGGGGAAATTTTCTCCCTCTTTATCTAGCTCTCCTACTGTTTTTCTGCTTGAGAGATTGTCAAGCTGGCCACATGAGCCAGACAATCCTGACTTATACCTGTTTTACAGAATGAAATATTGTTTGTTTTTAGAGTCAAGGTCTCAATTTGTAGGTCAGGCTGTCCTGGAACTTGCTGTTGCAAACGAGGCTGGTCTCAAACTTACAGAGATCCTCCTGCTTCTGCCTCTAGGGTGCTAAGATTAATGATATGAACCACTATNCCTGACGCAAAATGAAGTCACACATGCAGTGGGTGGCTATAGCCATGCTATCAGGNATAACTGAGCAGTTCCATATAGGGCCTATGGTTTTCTATTCTATTTACTATTTGCCTCTTTGTTGAAAACATTTGCTCTACATTAGAGCAGATAGACCTCTGCTATACATTAAAAAGCAGTTCCTTGCTGGGTGGTGGTGGCATATGCCTTTAATCCCAGTACTTGAGAGGCAGAGGCAGGTGGATCTCTGAGTTCTAGGCCAGCCTGATCTACAGAGTGAGTTCCAGGACAGACAGGACTATACAGAGAAACTCTGCCTCAAAAAACCAAACCAAACCAAAACAAAACAAAAGCCAAACAAACAAAAAGCAGTTCTTCATTTCTGTGACCAATATCTGCATTCTTGTTACTTGTCCCTACTAACATTGATCTATAGTTCTTTAAAAATTGTTTCCCAAGAATAGCTAATTAACCATAGAAATGACCAGAAGACAAAAGTCTATTAGGGAAGGAGTGAGAATGATGAGTGCATCAGAGAAAGAAGGGCCCAAAGGCGCTTAGCACATGACTCTGTGCATTGCTGCCATCTATGGGTACCAAGAGCCCTCTTAGTCTCTGATTCTCAACATGCAAAGAGTATTGAAAGATTTTCACAGCTTGTTCTTAGTCCATTTTAAGCAAATAGACTTATGATGTACTTTCTGAAGAGCACCGCATGAATTATTTTTCTTCTGATAGTACATATGTCTGTCCAGATTGTAATCAGAGACACTGACAAATACAAAGGAGGGGAGAAAGCTTTCAACTAAAAGCTGATTCATTTCTCAGGTATTGTTCAGGGTGTGTGTGTGTGTGTGTGTGTGTGTGTGTGTGTGTGTAGCAGTAAAATATATACTTGACAAATGTATTTTGTGGAATAAAAACTTAACTTAGCTAGTAGAAGAGATGTGCCAGCTATTAATGCTCTGCTCCATCCCCGCCCTTTCCCCTTGCTCTGTAATAACAAAGATGAACATTGTTAAGCAGGGTCAGTGGAGGGTACACTGTTTATTCTCCAGCAAATCAATCACAAGTCCCACCATACCACACTTTCCGGGTGGCTTCTCTTGATATCAGCTGCTGACCAGATGGGTTTCAGGGTAGTTACCAGCAAACTGAGTAGACTTCCAGTGAATTCATCAGTATCCCAGAAATGATTTTTCTTTTGGCCACAAGTCAGGATCCTCTTTGGTCTAAAACATCCCAGTGAAATCATGTACCATCACATAAGCGTCTACCCTGACATTTTAATGAAGTGTGTTGAAGATTTTCTTAGGTGCTTCCTTTCTTAAGAAGTCTCTGCCAGCAGCACTGTGTATTTTTATTTCTCCTTCCACCATTTTATACTCAATTTATTGTGATTTCAACCCCTGTTGCTACTTCTTTATCAATTTTTCCTTGTTCAGATTATTGTGTGGTTTCTCTGTTCTGATTACAACATAACTAAAATAGCAGAGAGGTAAGAACAGATTGTGTTTGTTCCTAAGACATTTTATCTACTAAGAAAATTAAATTTTGCAAGTATAAAGAGCCCAGGGAGTGAATAAACTTTTGTATAAGCCTTAAAATGAAATTANTGAATCATTTTCTATTTCTTAACAAGTTCCCTTTGGTGTATGAGACAACCTCTGGGAATTAGTGAACAATAATGGAGCAGAGAAAACATTCAATTCACAGTTCTTTCCATCTAGAGAAAATGAACATGGAAAGGACTTTCCAGTTTTGGTTTCCATGGTGAATATCCTGCTTGAGTTCTGTCTCTTAGTTCCCCCCCATCCCAGCATGATTAGCTGCATTTATCCACATCCCTCCAGGAGAGTATTTTGACTTTCTACCTCATCCTCCACTTCATCCCTCTGTAGAAAGGTAGAGGTATCTCATACAGGGTGAGAAGACTTTCCCACAGCTTCTGTAGGCCAAATCCAGCCAGAGGCAAAGTCAGTCCTGGGCAGTTTTACATAGACTAAAGTTTTCCTAATTCACCTTCATTTCCTTCTTTTGAAAGTTTCCTTCTTTTTGTCTCTTCATTTCAGTCCTGGTGACCCACTGGAAACCTTAGACACCTGTTTCTACAGCACCTCTTCTAAAACAGCAGTTAGTTAATGCACACTGAAACCCAAGTTAAGATTTCTTTGCAGGTAGTAGATTTTATAGTGTATCAAGTATAAACCACTGGATCCCATTGTAGGCTTACTGAATCAAAATTCTGAGAGAGCAGGAAACCAGAAACCTACTATAGTTCTGTCTTTTTTCCATGTAAAGCTACTGAACTAGTTAGTAACAGTTTATAGTGGTATTATTCAATATTTATTTTCATTTAATGTGAGAAGTTCTAGTTTATTATAGACTAGATCAGCATGTAATTTTGTATTTACTTTTATCTGGAACATTTTAACATTTGTTACAACGGATTGTTCAGTCCTTGAGTGAAAACTCAACCTTAGCTCTGGAGGCTAAACTCCTTAGATTCAAAGAGCTGTGCAGTTGAGCTTCATGGTGAGCTTCTGAAAACAAGATATGTGCTGCTTATTTTCATCTCAGACAATGATCATCTATGTAGATGAGTGAAGCAGTGATGGAGGTGGTGTAAGAAAGTCCAGTGGCTGTGTAGTGAAGTGAGGAGGGGCCGACTACAGAAGCTGAAGGCATCCAAGGTGGACACTGGATAAAAGAATTATCAAGAGAGTGGGAAGCAGGGCTGAAAGTACTCAATCATTCCTGAGCAGGGAAACAGGAGTATGGCAAGGAATGAAAACATACTTAGTGAACCTCCAGCTCCCACCATTTCCAGATATTTCTCAGTGATGAGTGATTCTTTACAAAAAAGAAAATATTTTAAAACTTCTTTTGACTTAATAAGTATCATATTGTGTAACCCAAGGTTGATAACTATTCACTGTTTTGTTGTTTGTTTGTGCCCCTTTCCCGTTCTCCCTCACTTTCCCCTCCCTCCTTTCTTTTTTGTGAAAGATAAAATCCAAGAAGCTTACATGCTTCTTACATGCTTAGCAAGTGCCCTACTGCTGAGCTACATCCCTTGTCCTCCTCTACAACCAACTTTTCCAGAGTTCCCTGAAGAACTATCTTTAGGTAGAGTGAAGTCCTATAATATCTGCCATCCATCTACTCACCCTTCCATCTATCTGTCTCCTTATTTTGAAATATTAATAGGTTCACACGAGTTCAGCCAGTTTTCACAGTGGGAACATATTGCGTAGGTAGAGTACAATATCTAAGTGTATAATGTTTATTTTTAAAAACTCCCCGGATAATGATTGTTTACTTAGCTGGAAACTTAGTAAGTGAATAATTATTCAAGGAACTATGTTATCTGATCTACTTGTAGTACTAGAGTATTTAATTATCTGAGGTCAATCTTAATAGACCATGCAGCTCATGCATTGCTATGGTTAGGGGAATCATTTGTTAGGAGTCATTGAAATACTTTAGTTACTCACCCCTTTCTTCTGTTTTTGCAAAGTGATAACTCTGGACTCAAAAGACCAACTCATACTGAAAAGTGTTTCAGATTCCTCTCTCTTCTTATTAACAACTTGTAGACAAATAGAAGCAGGAGATGAAGAGAACTGTTTTGACCAGCCCTACACAGACAGCTGCTAAAATATTACTTGCTCTTGAAATTAATTTTCTTTTCATGAAATTCATCACATTCTACCTTCATTTTAATTTTCTCTATGTTATAATTTGATTACTAATATTGCCACTAAATTTGAAAGATGTTGACCCTTTTGCAAGCCATTCAACTATTAACTCACTTCTTTTCAATTTGCTCTAGTTTTAACCTTTAGAAGACATGGATACTAATATCAATTCTAATACTTATGGTTTTTCTGACCATGACCAATGAACTTACTTCTTCTGTGCCTTTCAGTTTTACCTGTATTACTTAGGGCTACCTAGAAGACAATGCAATAGAAACTGCAGATAGATGTGTAGGAGGGAATTTATTAGGAAATTGGCCACTGAGAAGTCCCATGACAGGTCATCTGCAAGCTAGAGACCATCACATTGGTAAAACTCAACTCAGAGGGTCTTAGAACCAGGGAGACTAATGATGTAACTCTTATTTCAAGTCTGGGAGTGTGAGTACTCCATCATGGAGCAAGTCACTGCAATTTCATGACCAGTAAGCCTGGAGTTATGATGTGCAAGGCAGGAGACAAGTATGCACTAGCTCTCAGACACGATGCCAGTTTTGTATTTATTTCCTCTAGGCTCCTAGTAGAGTAAATTGATATCCACTCAAATATTAACCTCTTTTGGAAACACCTCCACACACAAACCCCAAATAGGGTTTTTCAGGTCTCTGTGTATATCTCAGTTCAGTTAAGTCTACATCCAACATTAATCATCACACTGCTGCTTTTCCCATAAATTCAGAAAATCTGCAAACAGAAGTTTGCAGTGGTAATCCATTTTGTAGTTGAAATAACAAAGAGAATAAAAACAAGGGGACTTATATAATGTAAAAAACAGATGGCAAATTTTATTTTAATAAAGATAAACCTGCACAAACTTTTATGAACCTTCTTCATGAAGTCTTTGGATTTATTCATCTAACAAATGTTAGATCTATTATTTTTAATATATTCTTTATTTACCAATATAATTGTCTTAAGATATATTTTCTATTTATTTTGTAGTTGTTTTTGTTTTTAATTGCCTTTATTGATTAACTAATACTATGTAATGAATAATCTTAAAAGTTAAATT